>LBNU01021755.1:50143-60481 GCA_014162995.1 Artemisia annua
TTTTTGAATTAAAATCTAACTAAAGGAAAAAATGGTCTAAAAAAATACAAATCTTTACTTTTGAAAAAGCTTATAAATCTGAAAACTATTTTAAAGAAAAAATGAAAATTATTTTTGTATTTTTTAGGCCCGATTGTATTATGAATTTAAAATGATTAAAATCTAAGAAAATTAGGAAAAGAAATATTAAAAACTAATGAGCAAAAATCTGAAACTTTTTAAGAAACTTCTATAAATATATTCTGAAGCTACTGGGGTAAAGAAAATGTTTTGCGGAAAAACAGCTTATAAGCTGCCTTATCTAGGCTTAAAGTCAGCTTATGCGTAAATGCCTTATTATAAGCACTTGTCACAAAACTAACTTGATATTATTCTAGATTGTGTGTCTATCCTCAGATATACTCAAACAAAACAAATTCAGACCAAGATCCAATTCCAGAACAGTAAAATGCGACACATAAGCAGTTTATTTAGCACTATAATAAAAGCCAAGGTTGCCACAAATAAGCCGGAAAGTAAAAGACAACACCTACAGGCAACACCGGCGAGACCTAGGAAGGCAACCCGATTGGGAGTCAAAGGATCCATAGTACTTGCAGCCTCCCGGACTTCATATTCATCATTTTGAAATCGGGGGGAAGGGAAAAAAGAACACATGGTGTTTTTGTTCTCCCGCTCACTTTATTTCTTTTCCCACATATAAAATAGCTCGTTGTCACATTAATGTTTTCTAAAATCAATATTCTCGCAAGCTTAACGCAACAAACCGTTAAAAATAAGGTTTAGATCAACGACTTTTTATCAAAATTTCGTTTTAGCAAGTGAGCTACAAAATATCGTATAAAATGTTACACACTTTCAAAAAATAAACGTAAAAACATGCATAATTTGATAACTTGTAATACAACAAAATCTGGCACATGTCATTATATTTCACGTGATATCTCACAAATGATTTTTGTCAATATGATTATTGCAGAAACCCGATTTTTGTCAATATGAAAATCTATATCATTATATTTCACGTGATATCTCTGCAATGATTTTTGTCAATAACCCGATTTCTAACCCGCTTTTCGTCCTGCATAATCATATTATCATCCATATCTAACTAATTGTTTGTTAACCGATAATTCTGAACCTAAATTCTAGCAAAAAAAACCAAAATTGATCCTTAATTTTTAAAAGTTACGATGAATGACGAAGATTTGTGATAAAATCAACAGTTACTAAATGTTTTAATTCGATCTGATAATTAAGATTGTGTGTTTGTGAAAATCAACCATAACGTGAAATAACTATAATTTTACCATCCATGTCACTTTTTAAGTTTTTTTTTACACAAAAGTTTTATAATAATCGCCACTTTTTTAAAGTTTATTCCTTCTAATTTGACACATCAATGTTTGGGCATTTTATTAAAAAACGAAAATACCACTGCTAGAATAATGAGAATACCAAATTTTTAGGCAATTGCAAAATTAAAAGGCCCATTTTCACAAAAAAGATGATCTCTTATTATATAAAAGATTTGGTTGATGAACTAGTCGGATGTAATGTCCCGTGGTGTAACGGGACACCGATGACATTTTGCTATGTAGTGTTTAAACTTTTTGAAAAACTTTGATTTTATTTAAATGCACCCGGTCTTAAAACTTGTGTGTGTGTGTTTTTTTTGAACGATGTCTACTACGGAGTATTATGTTGTAGATACTTTTTTAGAGTATTATGTTGTAGACTTTTTTACACCCGGTCTCTTTTTGTGTTGTTCCTGTCTACCCAACCGCAAGTTGTTTTGAAGGATAATGTGAAACATGTGTTGCACCTAGGCTTTTCAATTTATATTCCCCTTTTTTTTAACATGAACAATAATCTAAAAAACAGTGGACCTGGCAACTATTGGTTTTTATATTGGTTATATTGACCCGGACCGGATGAACCGTTTCTTCTGTGTTTTCATGGTTCAACCGGCGCAAACGTTTGATTTTCAAAACATTGGTGGCAACAACTAAGGCTGGTTTTTATGGGTGTGGTGGATCACCACTATCACTTTTCCCACAAGTGATCCCTCATAAAAGTCAAGCACCATCACCGTTATTTTTGCACATAGTGGTGGTCTGCACCACCTTTATTTTTTTATTATTATTATTATTATTATTATTTTTTTGGTGTGTGTGAGGTATATTTGCGTAAAGTGAGTGTTTATTATTATTATTATTATTATTATTATTATTATTATTATTATTATTATTATTATTATTATTATTATATATTTTTGGTTTAATTGTGACCATAAAAGGTAAAAAAGTAGCGTTAGTGGTGGTGTGTTGAATGATAGTGTCGTTGACGTAAAAGTGATGATAATGGTGATTATAAAAGCTGGTTTATGGATTTCAATCGGGCACAAATCGTGCAGCACTAGAAAGGTACGTGCAACACTGTTACTAAACTACACTTGCAGCACTAGAAAGGTACGTGCAAACACTGTTACTAAACTACACTTGCACTACATGCTACTCTAGATGAAACAAATATTAAGGCACAAATTATTAACGAATGTTTTCTTTAATATAGGTTTGCCAGAAAATTTTCGCTTGAATGAAAACTAAGGGAGTTAAATTATTACGGAGGAAGTCTGATTATCTCTTCTCACCATCTTATACCGTATTACACAAATGGAGAGATTCTCAGATTTGTGTTTTGGTTGTGTTGAATATTTGATTATGTTATTTTTATGTACTTTTATTAAGTGGCAAATTTTATATTCATCTTTATTTAAATCCGCTTTTGTATAGAACAAATTGAAGTTGGTAATTTTTCAAGTACATCGTATCTACTGATTAAGTATCTACCAATCAACGTATATGTGTTGAAAAACATTTTTTTTTGGTAAAAGGGTATCTTTCCCTGGTTAAATATTTACTCAAAAAAATATAATCAGTACAAGAAATGCGGCTAGGTACCACATTTACTAGTCTCAAACGCACCAGGGGCGGACCTAGCTTATAGCACGGGTATGCACGTGCATACCCTAAAATTCGACGGGTAGTGTAAAAAACATAGGGTGCATACCCTTCAAGGACCCTTCGAGGACCATTCGAGCAAAAGTGCATACCCTATTTTGAAATCCTAGTTCCGCCACTGAAACGCACCTATAGTGCTTTGAACCACCAACTAGCGAGAAAGACAAACCCAAACTCGCAATACAAACAGCCTAATCTTACAAAAATAAACACATATATAGCAGAACAAAACTATTAGGCCACGAACAATGCAATAATAGCTATCCTCCATCTAGACTTGTTCTAGAACAAGGCAATCAGCGAGCTTCCACTTTTCAAAAAGCAAGTTCACGTTCTTTGACTTTTTATAGCGAAATGACATGAGTTTTAGACGAACTGTAGAAGTAATGACTTCGATCACTTGCTTTACCTACCTTTTCTTCTTTTCAAATAAACGTGGATTTCGTTCATGCCAAATAAAATAAGCCAAAGCAGCCACCACAAGCTTAGGAATAACGCCTCGAACATATTTTACTATCTACAAAGTCACAAACCATATCATACATGACTTAACAAGTTACCACTACAACCAGTATGTAAAAAACTAAAAAAGAGATTTCTTTAATATGCAACAAGTAAACGGATGAAGTTTTCCTCTTCGGTATATTCTAGGAGGGCGGGTTTTTAACTAAATTAGTACGATCTAACCAGGGTATCCATGACCGGTTATGGAACCTTTTTCTCGCCACTCCCAATTAAAGATGTTTACTCAGGGAGGTTCAAGACCTCTTGTGAGAATAATAGGACATTTGGCCATTAGGCCACTTTGATGGTTGTTTTTTAGCAAGGCAACAAATATATGATCAAGGGTAAAATTTTCCCACATGCAGGTTGCAATTTTTCCAGTAGTGTGAGTAGCTTCGTTTGTTTTGTATTCTAAACATAGTCAGTATATATGTTTAGTAATATTGTGTTATTGTTGGTTGAGTTGTTCCAGATGTAAAACTCAATTTTCATAGGTTTGTTCACAGTGTTTATATAAATGGATATAAGATGAATGATTTTATTAGGCGCTTAAATTTTACAATTCATATTTTGAAAACGCAATGATCACATAATTTCTTTGCAAACGCAATTCTAAACACCTCCAAACTCGATGACGTGTCATGAGGACTAGAGATGCCTCGTCGTCTGCCAAGATTCGACCAACTTTGCTAGTGCCACACGAGAAGACCCGCCCTCGCTCATAGCCCTTGCCGCATCGTCCTTACGTGCTTTCACAAACTCCCTAACAATGTTCCCTTCTTCCGACTCCATCAACTGTCTAACCCTCTTTTCGACCTCCTCAGCTGCCACTTTCCCATCCTTCGCATCAATTGGTAAAGCCACTTTCATTTCCTTAACCATCACAATCTTATTCAGCTTTTGCTCAGCATACAACGGCCACGCCAGCATTGGTACACCAGCGCGAGTTGCTTCCAACACCGAGTTCCACCCACAATGTGTCACAAACCCACCAACTGACTCATGGCTCAACACCGCGACTTGTGGAGCCCATTTCTTCACCACAAACCCTCTATCGTTGGTACGCTCTATAAACCCATCCGGCAACAACTGATTTAAATCAACGACATCGGGTGGCACAAAAAGTTCGCCTCTTTTAACGGTTGGTGGGCTTCTTATCACCCACAAGAACCTTTGTCCGCTCATCTCTAACCCCTTAGCAATCTCATGCAACTGATCAATAGAAAACATACACTCACTTCCAAAAGATAAGTACACAACACTTTGTTTGGGTTGCAAATCGAGCCAGTTTAAGCACTCGTGTGTTTCATTATAACTATCCGCAAGCAACGGTCCAACACAATAAAGTGGTGGCGTAGCTTGATCTTTGACACACAACCCGTCAGTAATTGCTCTAATTGGTTTCGGTTCCAAAGAATCAAATGTGTTTACGATGATGCCAGATGATTTTGGCAATAAATTTGCAAGTTGAAGAAAATCCGAATAATCAGTGGAATTTCTTTGTAGAACTGGCCCGGGCATGTCCGCGGATGGTATTGGCGGCATCCCGGGCGAATACACGAGCCTATTCATATCTTTAAAACTTCCCGGGTAGTCTCGATCAAGTGTGGGAAAATAGAGAATTTTCACTAGGCAACATGCACCGGAAGTAATAAAGTAGTAAACTGGGATATTAAGGTTTGCAGCTGCAGACATCGCAGATGTGCAAAAAAGATCGATAATTAAGGCAGTAGGTTCAATACAACGTAACACATCTGCAACATTGTTAATGCTACGTCCGATAAGATCAAAGATAATGGCTTCAGAACTAGAATAACTTTCCAGATCAAGTGGGATTTTGGGAAGATGGTGGAACTTGATAGCGGGGATTGTCTCAGTAACGTGGCTTATATAGGAGACTATTGAGCCGCTTTTATGAGAGTTCGTGAGATTGAGGACAATGATCGAGCACGAAGGATGGTGTTTAAGAATGAGTTTTCCGAGCTCGACCATTGAAATGAGGTGACCCATTGCTGGCGCTGGATACAAAACAATAGTCCCCATTCGATATGTTTGTTTTGTAGAATATGTTGATGCGAACCTAATCATGAGCCTGAAATATATATAGGGAATGAAAGCATACCCTCATGCATGTGTCCAGAAGCTAAAGAGACTAGCACGCATTTAGAGAAAATTGCTTAACTAATAAACCCTTAACTTTATTTTACGAAAACAAACGGTGCACATGTATTTTATCAAAATGAACTTTTAGCGCAAGGGCATCACGTATATAATTTCGCGCGCATAAATTAACTAAGCACGCTTTATTTATTTATATGTTGTTTGAGGCGTGCTCCATTTCATTAGCGCACTACTTTAAAAATACACGCGCTACACTAAAAGACAAATAAGCCAATGCCATGTAACANCTCATGCAACTGATGAATAGAAAACATACACTCACTTCCAAAAGATAAGTACACAACACTTTGTTTGGGTTGCAAATCGAGCCACTTTAAACACTCGTGTGTTTCATTATAACTATCCGCAAGCAACGGTCCAACACAATAAAGCGGTGGCGTAGCTTGATCTTTGACACACAACCCGTCAGTAATTGCTCTAATCGGTTTTGGTTCCAAAGAATCAAATGTGTTTACGATGATGCCAGATGATTTTGGCAATAAATTTGCAAGTTGTAGAAAATCCGAATAATCAGTGGAATTTCTTTGTAGAACTGGCCCGGGCATGTCCGCGGATGGTATTGGCGGCATCCCGGGGGAATACACGAGCCTATTCATATCTTTAAAACTTCCTGGGTAGTCTCGATCAAGTGTGGGAAAATAGAGAATTTTCACTAGGCAACATGCACCCGAAGTAATAAAGTAGTAAACTGGGATATTAAGGTTTGCAGCTGCAGACATCGCAGATGTGCAAAAAAGATCGATAATTAAGGCAGTAGGTGCAATACAACGTAAAACATCTGCAACATTGTTAATGCTACGTCCAATAAGATCAAAGATAATGGCCTCAGAACTAGAATAACTTTCCAGATCAAGTGGGATTTTGGGAAGATGGTGGAACTTGATAGCGGGGATTGTCTCAGTAATATGGCTTATATAGGAGACTATTGAGCCGCTTTTATGAGAGTTCGTGAGATTGAGGACAATGATCGAGCACGAAGGATGGTGTTTAAGAATGAGTTTTCCGAGCTCGACCATTGAAATGAGGTGACCCATTGCTGGCGCTGGATACAAAACAATAGTCCCCATTCGATATGTTTGTTTTGTAGAATATGTTGATGCGAACCTAATCATGAGCCTGAAATATATATAGGGAATGAAAGCATACCCTCATGCATGTGTCCAGAAGCTAAAGAGACTAGCACGCATTTAGAGAAAATTGCTTAACTAATAAACCCTTAACTTTATTTTACGAAAACAAACGGTGCACATGTATTTTATCAAAATGAACTTTTAGCGCAAGGGCATCACGTATATAATTTCGCGCGCATAAATTAACTAAGCACGCTTTATTTATTTATATGTTGTTTGAGGCGTGCTCCATTTCATTAGCGCACTACTTTAAAAATACACGCGCTACACTAAAAGACAAATAAGCCAATGCCATGTAACAAAAAAGCGCGCATATTATAGTAGCGCTCACTAAGCACACCCACATCAAACTTCACGTGTCAACCAGCAACACACAATGTGCACCATTTCCTCGTGCGCATACTTGTTATGCGCGCTTTCAGTTAAATACATATAGGAAAAAACAAAAAAGACAAACAATCACGTGCTTTCTAGCCCTGAGCACCTTACCATATGTGCGCTTCTATAAGGCAACCATATAATTTTTGGGTGTTTTTTTTAATTTTAGGTTCCAACCGGGTATAACCGAAATACACGGACCGAACACGAGAACCAAACACACTACTAAACAAAATGCCATTGGCAACAATTATTTTAACAACAATAGAGAAATCATTGCTAAATTATGCATTTAGCATCTAATTTTAGCAACGAAATTGTTAACAAAGTTGCAATTTTTTTAGCAACAAAAAAATTAGTTGCTATTACTACAAATGACCATAAATATTTGTTGCTAATTTAGCAACGACTAAATCAATTTCGTTGTATTATCAAATTAGCACCGGTCGAATTAGCATCAATTGGTGTTAGATGCTAATTCGACTGGTGCTAATTTTAGATTGCAACGAAATTTGCTTAATTGTTGCTAAATTAGCAACAAATATTTATGGTCATTTGTAAAAATACCAATTAACTTTTTTGTTGCTAAAAAAATAGCAACTTTGTTAACAATTTTGTTACTAAAATTGGATGCTAAATGCACAATTTAGCAACGATTTGTCTGTGGTTGTTAAAATAATTGTTGCTAATGGCATTTTTTCTAGTGGCGGAACCGAAACACTCTCTTCGGTCCGGTTCTCGGTTCCTA
The DNA here is from genome assembly GCA_014162995.1 of Artemisia annua. Lineage (NCBI taxonomy): Eukaryota > Viridiplantae > Streptophyta > Magnoliopsida > Asterales > Asteraceae > Artemisia > Artemisia annua. Next base: position 58,108 of record LBNU01021755.1, read on the forward strand.
AAATATGCGCTTTTAGGTTTTCGATTCTCTCGGTTCCTGGTCTGTTCTTTGTGGTTCCGGAACCGTGCTCACCCCTACTTCTATTATTAAATGGGAGGTGATTCGCACACTATTTTTTTTATTATTATTATTTCACCATTTTGTACAACACTGTAATGCACAAAGAGCACAGAGTACAACACTGTAATGCACAAAATATGGTGAAATATCAAAAATATTAGTGTGCGAATCATCTCCCTTATTAAATACTTCATCCGTCCCAAAATTATTGTCATGAGAGAGAAATCACAAAGTTTAATAAAAGTGGGGGCACTTTAATTTTCAACCACTAAAATAGAATATTCCTCCACTTGATTCTCTAGTTTTTACTTTATAAGGAAAGTGGACAATTATTTTGGGACAACCCGAAAAGGAAATGTGGATTATAAATATGGGACGGAAGGAGTACCACGTAAGCTTTAAATATTATAAATACTCACCAAAACCCACCCATCTACTTATCATTCAATCTTTCATTCCTAATTACATTCTCTCTCTTTAAATTTACAACCAAACATATGTTATTAGTCACATCAAACCAAAAACCCATACCAAACCCCCAAACCAAACGGGCCCTTAAATGTATACTCAAATATAATGATTCTACCATACTAATTACCATAAAACAAACAACAATATCATTTTCATACTCATTCTTTATTCTTATAGGTTTAAACCAAACGCACCCTTATTATTATTATTTATTTTTTTTTCCATATCCTTTCTCCCAAAATAATTCCAAAGAACACAGCGTTAAAGAAAAAGAAAAATTCCTTTATTAATTCACTTTTTTCTTTTTTAAAAACATGGAGACGCCCATACATGATTCCTCTCATTAATTTATATTCATCATCGAGATAATTGTGTCTTCCTTTTGTCGCCACTGACCAACTACTACAATATTGTACTACGTAATTATTGCATGTGAGGTAATCGCCCACGTCAGTTTAATTAACCACCAGCTAGCTTATTAACTCTTCACTCTTATTGCAAAGCTACACACTCTTTTCGCTCTTAAGAATTAGCTCCAAAAATGGCGAAAACACCTGAAACCGAGCATCCGATCAAGTCTTACGGTTACGGTGCCTGTGATACTTCTGGAACATTGGTTCCCCTCAATTTCTCGAGAAGGTACACCATACTCATCACTGCGATTTGTCAGTTTTGTGTTAGAAATGCTTGTTTTCTATCTGCTTTTTCTAAGGTAAAATAAGTAGATTATGATAAATATACGCGAAACTGTTCGATTCTTGTTTGTGATAATATATTATTTTGTTACCACCATATTTAACAAAAAACTTCTTAAACAAATCAGATTGAGTTTTTCTTTTTTAAACAATTTATTGTCTTTTTTCATATTGCATATTTTTACAAAAGACAGAATAAGTATGTTCAAACATCATGTTCCTAAGTACTTATACTAATTTAAGTAATTTATTTTGTTACCATCATAGTTTATTACAGTAGTTGGTTGTAATTTGCAACAGGGCTACCGGGGATAAGGACGTGAGATTCAAAGTTTTGTATTGTGGAATCTGCCATACTGATGTTCATTTCGCCAGGAACGAATGGGGTGTCACTACTTATCCGGTTGTTCCAGGGTACATATTCATATCTCACACGCTTTATATCATTTCTTTTATGCTGATCAGCAAACTAATAGTCTAATACCGTGAACACTCATCTATATCATTAAACTTGTATCGGTTGTAAGAGTCCTATTTAAAGATTTGTTTGTTCATGACTTGTGAAGAGGGGAGAGTTTTTAACTAGTAATCAGGTCAATATCCAACTGCTTGATATAATATAGGAAAAGTATCAAGATCTACTTGATTTACAAGCCACTTGATACAACTTAATATAGCATAGGCAGAATGGTGCACTCCCATATTGGTCTAATAAAATTTCTCAGCATACCTTTTCTCTTTTTGGAAATCTATAATAAGAGATATCGATACATACACAAGGATCTAGCTTGCTCTAAAATGAAAACCAACAAAACAAAATAATGTGTTTTAAATAATTTGTTCATAAGATACATATGTACATATGATGAAACACAACTAATTAGTGGTTAGACATTTTGATGTTCTCACAAAATAATTTCGCGTTCAACCTTACTAGAATTTCACGTTCAACCTTACTAGGTAAACATTTTGGGGTGGCCCGGTAGAGGTAAACCCCCGATTAGGCCGCCACACTTGCCTTCCTCACATAACCTAAGCATAAAAAAATCTCACTGGTATGGTATACGTGCATATGAGGATTGCAAATGAAAATGGGTTAAATAATGTACCACTTAGCCATTACTCTACTACTACCGTCTAGCTACTTT
>LBNU01021755.1:68310-88735 GCA_014162995.1 Artemisia annua
TTTTCTTCTTCTGTACCATAAATTATCAAATTTCTCTAATTGCAAGTCAAATTTTATTAGCTCTATACTCAATCATCGATCCTCTAATAGTCCAGTTATATTACTTCAAATCGTATTTTTGTAGTACGTTTTTAACTTTTGGTTTTAACTCTATCAAAATTGAATCTTAAATTCAATCAAAATCTGTTCATTTTTATCTATTTAGTGTTTTGCTGTGAGATCGTAGTTTTAGAATCAAGATTAGTATGTAGTTTTCTTTAAGACATATCTTATGATTGAATTGCGATCTCATTTGATTGAGGATTTAATTTCAGATTACGATGATGTTTACGAGGAGAAATGAGTTTCAGTTTGATTATGGTGAATAAGAACTAGTGATGGTGAAAATTGATGAACAAAAACTGCTGTCTGCCAGGTAGGGGTGAGCATCGGGTCAAACCCGGCCTGGACCGACAGAAATCGACCCGACCCGAAAAGCAAAAAAGGGAAAAAAAACTCAAACCGAGAACTAAACCGAAAAACAGATATCAAAACCGAAACCAAACCGAATAATTCGGTTCGTTCGGTTTTCGGGTTTCGAACAGAAAAAACTGCAAAAACCGAATCGAACCGAAACCGTCTAAAACCGAAATAAATATACAAAACCGAAACCGAACCGAAAAAGGTCGGTTCGGTTCGGTCCAGTTTCGGTCAGTTTGTCGGTTCGGGTCGGTTTCGGGTAAATTTGTTCGATTAAATATGTTTAAATGCAATATTTTGTAATTGTAGACTTTGAAGTTGTTTAGTGTGGACTAGAATATTTTTACAACTTTGTCTTTGCTGCTGTACCAAATATCTTCAATTATACGGTAGGTTTCTTTAATAATAATAAAAAAAAAATGTTTATCGGCAAAGAAAATTAATAGTGTTATTTATTATTTAAAAGAGTTTTTCATCAATAAAGAGAGTTATTTATCAATAAAAATGGTTATTCATAAATATTGATTAAGGTTTTTACGGTGTAGAAGTGTGGATATATTGTAGATGCAAGTTTATGAAGGAAAACATTGATGAATTACATGGATTATTATAAACACTAATGAACAGTATGGACATTGATGTTGGTTTGTTTATCAGTTAGTCTTTGTTCATCAATAAAAAGATTTGTTCAGTTCATCACAATGTTCATCAGTTTTCTTTAGTTTTATTCATCAGTTATATCACAATGTTCATAAGTTAGATCATGCTGTTCATCAGTTTTCTAAAAAAAATAAAATAAAATCATAATTTTTATCGGTTCATCAGTTTTGTAAAAAAAATTATAATGTTCATCAGTTATCAAAAAAAAAATCATAGTGTTCATCAGTTTTTTTTAAAAAAAATCACATTATTCATCAGTTAGGTCACAATGTTCATCAGTTCATAAGTTATTCGTTGTTTATCAGTTAGTCTTGTTCAACAGCTAGTTTTGTTCATCCGTTAGTAATGTTAATCAACTCATTACGTAGATCACTTTATTTATCAGTTTATCAGTTCTTTTTTCATCATCAACTTACATATACACCATAAAAAAATAACTAAAAATAACACAAAATGTATTTTGATACACCAATTAGATCATTTTCTATATGTATAAAATCGAGTGCACGCTTCAAATATTAAATACCATGTGCGCTTTAAATATTAAATGTAGAATTATATTTTATAAAATATCGATTTTATTTGATTGGAGGGAATCTTTGAATTGTAATGCGTAAAATAACATTGACACATGGGAATCATGTGGATTGTGGCACTACAATAAATTATGTTCTTTATAAATACTAGTTATAGTACCCGTGCACGCACGGGGTTTTGACATAAATTTTTTATTATATAATAATATTGATTATTGCAAGTATATATAAAATGTATACATTAAGTTGTTTTTAATTTTGTCGTTGATAATTACTTAAAATTAAAATAGTGTTTAAAATTGATAATTGTGGAAAAAAAATAAAAATAAAAAGTAGGATGGTTTGATCGAGTGTTTTTCATGTTTGCGTTATTATTGTTGTAACTTTTAGTTTTATATGTAATTAAGGGCCCGTTTGGTTGATGGGGTTAGGGATTGGATTTAGGGGTGATGGTAGAAAGTAGTTGTTTGGTTTGAATCCGTGGGGCCCAATGTTGGGTCTCATGCCTTAATATATAGCATCTACTAATCCTAGTCCTAATGGTGGGTTTTTGAAAAAATTGTCCTATCATTGTGGGGCCATTAATGTATCTACTCACATTCATTTTTTTCTTTACATTCTAATTAATTTTTTTATATAAAGTTATAACTTTTGTTAATTTAAAATAATATTTTATCAATCTTATATTAATTTTTTAATATATCTTCTCTCTCCAAATCCAAATCATAATCTACAACTTTACATTAAAATCCAAATCCTAATCAAAACCCATCTAAAAACCAAACGGGCCCTAAGTATGCATGAGCATGCATAAATCATTATTGTTGTATAAAGGTTTTTTTTACCCTATGCTCTAATGATTATTGTCTGTTAAGTTCTCACACTCAAAATCTTTAGTGAGTTTTATAAGACTCGTGCACGCATTGATTTAAACATAATTTGCCTCGAAAGCTTTACGTAAATATATTTATGGACTTGTTTCAAACCATACTTTTGTCCTCAAATATCACACACTTGTATTTTTGGAAACTCAAAATGCTGGTATGTTTTTATTTAGAATAAGTACAACACACTAAATTATAGTCATTAATTGGTTAATATAAACAATAAGAAACAAAATAGTAAATCACATATGAAGAACCATATATTAGTCAGAATATTTTATTTTGAACCTTAGACTATTAACAATAATTCAAAATTTTGGGCCCCAGCCTCTATGTTCCGTCATTTACTACACGGATTGCGTGAGATTAGACTAACCTTCACGTACGTAGACTAAAACTTGTTCAACTATATCTTCCCACGAACTTCACATATGTAACAAACTGCTTTCTTAGATTGTTGCAATCTGTGTTTAAAAATGAACTGCCCACGTTGTTCATCACATATGCTACAACAACAATACACTATGCATGTTACGAAACAAAAAATATTACGGAGTAAAAGTATACGGGAAAAGGCAATGCAACCTGAAGCCCAAGAGCCCGTTTCCTCTATACTTGGCCTCTCATATTTTTTCCATGTATCTAGTTGGGTGTTGTGCTAAATATGAAGCAACAACCTCATTTAGATTGGTAGTTGTTGCACCAGCCTATAACAAACATTAAAAGGTAGATTACGAAAACATCAAACAAATTCAATTATTACATAATCTTTTATAGATACTAACGGGCTCATTTACGAATATGAAACACCCCATAAAACAGTTTAATAAGACACCCCTTAAATTGAGCCAAAAATAATCCCAACTATAAGTCCAAATGGATTATATGAGACCATAGTAAGAGATTTGTGTGAGTATCTGATGCTCAAAAGAAATCGAGTGACAAACAAACAAATCAAGATGGCAAGTAAACAACAATTTAGTATTTACGTAGAATTAACGTTCATAACCCCTATAACAACAAAAGCTAATGAGTTCATGCTTCTAAAAATATATAAACACTCTAGAAGTGAAAGTAGTAGATGCAATATCATAAGTCTAAAATTTGAGACTATCCCAATAAGCTCCAAATACACAAAGACCATAATGAATGTGCATTTTACCTCAAGCTTGATTTACAACCTAATTAACCATGTGCATTTTTGTCTTAGTTAGCTTCTGACAATCTTATGCGGACTTACTTTGGGCTCGATTAACAGATAAACATAACCAATCACGTAAAAAAGGCATTGATTAATGTTTCCTAACTTTACCCAAACACCCGTGTAAGTTCCTAATCCAATCCAAACGCTATGCAAAATAAGAATTCTTCCACCATCTCAAGTTAGAGCACAACTTAAAGTGTGTTAAGTCAAGCTCGGATTAGTTTAATTTGCAGCCCTACTATCGATCTGTTTCCTTTAATCTGTCTCATTTTCATTTTACCCATTGACCTTTTATAAAGGAAATGGACTGAAATCACCACTTTTAATTACTACTTTTATAGTTCTACATACCAACCTTGCAACGTTTCCTGAGGAGTTCCTGTTGAAGAAGTCAACGTGAAGGCATGAGGTGTTTTCTTCACACATGAATAAGGACACCATGCACTACATGGGCCAACACAGATCATTAAACATACGTAAACCAAGAACAAAGTACTTGAAACTCGTGTTCTCTACTTTTAGCTTTCTCTTTGATGAGATGATAAAAAAATTGAAAACAACCAATTTGTTAAATTAAAAAAAAAAAAAAAAAAAAAAAAAAAAAAAAAACACCTATGGAAACCAAAGATTAGATTCTGATAACAACTCTAGTTGATATTTGATAGGTTGAGGATACAATTTCTTGATGACGTTACAATAACCTCCAATTCAGGTTGGTTTCTTTCTGAAAAACTCTAATCAAATTAGACCGAGAAAAGGATAAATATATACAAATTAGTGCCTACAGTGTGACATTGTTTGTGGGTCGTTCATGTGCGATTTACTTGAGAAAAACTTGGTAGTAGAAACCATACCTTGCATTCGCTTCAGATCAATTGTTCGTCACCTCTTTTCCATATACAATAGTCAATTTTCCTTCACTCCATGGGAAAGCATTGATAGAAGTGCCCTACAATACGTAACAAATCAGGTCAATTAATATTCTAAATAGTGAGAGCCATCACAGGAAGGAAGTTTATTACGATAGTCACTGCTATAGAATCGAACCGTCACCAAGAAGGACCTTATCATAAATCGTTTATATATATTACTTGCTGGCGAGATGATCAAACAAATAATGAAGCATCAGGTGTACGGTCATCGAGGAGATGTAACTTTTGATATGGGGGGTAAGGTATATCTAAAATTGCGACCATATAGACAAAAATCAGGTAGACGTTTTGTTGGAGAACATACCCCTGTTCCAATGCTGACCACCGATGAAATGGAGGTTATTATAGAAATAAAAAATAAATAAATATGATTAGATGGTTGAAGCCAGAAGGTATACCTAAGGAGGAAGATAGTGTACCAATTCTGCGGTTTGAAGCATGTCATTGTGATGACCCTTTGAGATAAGGGCTCGATAAATCACATTCGTTTCCTTGAAAGCATCAGCTTCTACTACAACAACATTTTCTGCTGCCTCTGCCCAAAATCTCTGCCATATATTTCATTCCATCAGTTAGTAGTTCTATTGAACACACTCAAACTAAAAGATCGATAAAATGACTAATACCGTTTGTTAAGGCTAAACAGTAGTAACCATACATACTCTTTAAGGATTTCTTTTAGAAAAGTGCTCTTTCCGGCACCCATGCCACCACCCATGAAGAGGAGCACCGAGGCGGGCTCTATCACAATGAGCCATGCCCCCCATTACCTCCGTGAAGGCATCCACAGTATCACCTTTTTTGGGTGTGTTAGTTCCGATCGCTTCCAGTTGCTGAAAACACCGTTGTAACTTTCAAGTCCTTTGTCACTCTATCAAATCATTATTTTCTACATGTACATCAAACTCAACTTATAAACCAAAACACAAGTACAAATGTTATACATAAAATCAACAATTATAACAATGAGGGATAAAATAAACAATTACAGCACTAATTACACTCAAAAAAACATGAAATCCAAGAACCTCATGGAGATTTACTAATTAATTGAGAACCACCCATCGTCTTACTCTATGATTTTCTTATTTTCAATCTTTACTAATCATATTATAGCCTCAATCAAACCCAAAATTTTATCTGAAGTAAAACAAAATCAACATAAAATTCACAACCATGTAAAAATCGAACTTAAAACAAAATCATACCTTTAGACAGTTTTTGTTCTTCTATACATATTATCAAAATTATATTCTGCAACAATAATTACACTAAACAGATTCACCCAATTTTTTAATTTTTTATTTAGGGTTCGATGTGATTTAAAGTAAAATAATGTTTGTGTGGATCGATTATGAATTGCTGTGGGTTTTATTTGTCTAAAGTTTAGTTTTAACCCCTATAGTGTTTGTGGATTACTCCCGCTTTTTAAAGTTTTATTTTTTATATTTGTGACACATATATGTTTTAACTGGATTTTTGTAGAAAAACGAATTTATAAACACCATTTGCCAAATGAGGAATTATTCACGATTTTTAATAAGCGGACTTAAAAAGAAAAAATAATAAATAAAAATAATATTACTAAATAAGGTATGATTTGAAATGAAAAAGTCCCCACTAGGGGTTTTATTTTATTAGGAAAAAGATTATGAAGTGAATAAGACTAATGCTATGAGCACGGGGTAAGTTGCCTGCAGGTTAAACTTAACTCACTGTCACGTCAGCGCCACATCAGCTTTTACCTTTTATCCTTAACTCATGACTTTCTACCATGGTAACATAACTCACCTATAACTCACCTTAACTCACCTCTACCCCAATTATTTTCAATTTCAACCCCAAATTTTAACAAATACTTCATTTAAAACTAACGTAAACATTTATAAAACACAAATTATATTAACTAGTATACTTAACCACAAATTACATTAACTACGATAATTAACAAGAAAAAGAGCTTAGGCTGATTAACAATTTGCTAGGTGAGATAACTCGAATCATGCTACAGAAGCATGATCGTGCTCCAGAGATCGAAAGGTTGCGCGCGATGCCTCAAGACCATCCAGCTATCACAGTCGGTCTAGAAACTCTAATAAGAAACGATGAAACAGATCTGCAACTTCATGTCGCCTTGAAGATGGTTGGGGAACAAGTGTTGCAGGTGTGGGAGGAGAAGTCAGATCTCATCGACAATTACTAGTCTATATAAAAGCTTTATGGCTATCGTTGCATGCTCTATGTATTCGTATTGTTTTGTATTCAATAATGATTTTNAAATCTTGGTCAATCGGACGAAACAAAAGGGCCGCGATTGATAGCCTGATGTCAAACAACGGGAAACTAGTCAAAGCCTCCACGTGAGCTTCGTCGGTAGCCAAACGTTGGGGGAAGCCTCCGACGATACTCGAGTCACAATGCCTCCAAGGCATAGGATCGGAATTGGCCTCGGCGAGTCAATGAGGAAGAACCTATCTTTCCAATGCTTCATCCCCGAACATGTCTCGTTAAAAATCTTTTTTTGACTCACCTACCGGTGCGTCGGGCAAAAGAGAACAAGTCCTTGTTTTCTGAAGGACATAGAATACCGACGAAGAGCGACAAGTAGGAGCCGAAACTCATGCTCCGGCAATACATTCTCAAAAAGGATGACCTTCGATAGGGCCCAATGGGGGGACCAATCTGAGGGATATGCACCCTATTATAGTAGATCACCTGAGAGAAAAGGTGGAGAAATGGGAACCCTGACGCCGGAGAACTCCAGTACGCTTCGTTAGTATACCGATAGTCCCTAGGAAGGGGCTTCATCTCATACCAGAGGGAAGGAATCCTCGGGTGCAGACTTTGGGGAAATACCATAGGTCTGGGCAATTCGTCGCCAACCGTTCTCCGTTCTAGGACGGGGGTAGTTATAGCATGCATGGGTCGAACTTAGGGATTGGATCAGAGGCCCGAACCGGAAGCAACCTCTTCTTGGGACGCTGAGACATAGCGATAGGACGGAGGGGAATTGGCAACTCAAACAGTGAAAGAATCAAAAGTAAGGTCGGAGAGACGCACTGATTTGACGACGGAGGAAATTTTGCCGAAGGTTAGAGAGAAGTAGGAAGTTATAGAGAGATGAAAAGGTAAAATACTGTAACTAATGAGGAAATCCTTATATATAGGAGTATCATGAATATTAAAACGTCGCGCGTGTCAGGAAGGTCAATCCCTGCCCTTCACGCCACGCTCCCCTGACACGCGGCAACATCTCCATGCACCACGATAAACGAGGCTGAGCTCATCGAGGATAATGGGTTGGGCTACGCAAATATTAATAGGGGCCCAAGCCCAATTATCACCGGCCGAATGACCTATCATATAGAAGGAAGACAAACCGCGGCTCGACGAAACATCCACGTACGCTGCCCGATTCGTTCCCTCCGGCGAAAGTTAAGTGTCACGTCACAACTTGAGAATTATAACATGACACTGGGGGACATGATTGTGTATATAGCCTGACGGGTTATTTATGATCCGGCGGAAAATATCCGGACGATCTATGCCGACGACCCAGACAGCGGCGCCGCCTTCACCCTTATTTCACGGTCAGAATGTCTGCCATCGTGGAGACCTATGCTACATCAAAAGCGTGGGACAATATGGTACGCACACCCTATTATGTCAGAACGTGGCCTACTCGTTATAGGACTATCCGAACAGTAAATCAGGTCATTGGAGTATATAAATACTTCTCATTATCACTTATATTTTTAGCATTTCTGCATATTTCAACACCACATTTATACCACCAACCCCATACTTACTCTCACGCGGACGCTTGGTCCTGGGTACAAAACCGGGCGAGGCTAACGCGATTTATTGTGATCTGCAGGTTATTGCCTGGACTGTGGCCCTCGTCCGAACGACTCCGCAAGGTGACAAGGCTTTACCAAACAAGATATGTTGCTTAAAAAAAAGTGAAAATAGTTTTTTTTAATTAATTGTGGATAATAAATTGATCGGCAGATTGATTTATTAGATCTATGACAAATATTAGATCTATTTGATCTCAAACCTTTCTTCTTCTGTACATAAATTATCAAATTTCTCTAATTGCAAGTCAAATTTTATTAGCTCTATACTCAATCATCGATCCTCTCATAGTCCTAGTTATATTACTTCAAATCGTATTTTTGTAGTACGTTTTTAACTTTTGGTTTTAACTCGATCAAAATTGAATCTTAAATTCAATCAAAATTGTTCATTTTTATCTATTTACGTGTTTTGCTGTGAGATCGTAGTTTTAGAAATCAAAGTTAGTATGTAGTTTTTAAGCATATCTTATTGATTGATTGCAATCTCATTTGATTGATGATTTACATTTCAGATTAGGGCAATGACACAAAAAGACATCAAGTTAGGGTCCATTTCCAGTCAAGGTACCCAACTTTTTTCTTGCTAAAAAGGTTCCAACTTTTTTTTTTGGCGGATTTGGGTTTTTCCTAACGTTCGTTAACTCACTTCGTTAATAATTATCATGTTTGGTCCTCGAGTTTGTATACACATTTCATCCACCATCCACACCACTACCTGCCACGACTGTCGCCACCAACACCACCCTTCCCACCACCACCAACACCAATCCGCCATCACACCAACCGTCACCCACCATCACCAACGCCCCACCACCCTGCACCTCTACACCATCGTCCACCCACACCACCAGAAGCTACCACCACTGACGCCACCAACACCACCCTTCCAACCACCAACATCAGCCACCACCACCATCAAAGCTTATGAATATACTTCAAGTCTAAATATCAAGGTCATTCAACAACCAACATATATAACACAGATTGATATCCACATGAATTATTCAGCTGCCTTTACATATCAACTTTAAATTATCATCAAACCATGAATCTTTCAAAAACTTCTATTCTACTACAAGTACTAAAAACTGATAGTATTGAAACCACAACCATTCTTAACTTGACTAGGAACCCATAGCCTATACTCTTTATCAACCTGATTTAAACAATCCAACACACTCCCTGAGTCGACATCATTTAACCTGATATCATCAACTGGTCCATTATAAGGAACAACCCATTTTTTATATTTTAATCGCAGACCAAAAATCCAACTTGTTGCCCCAATGATACCTATTTCTTCTGAAACTAATTCATGACTTCGATAAGCGCACTTCTGGTTTTGTACATCTGGGTTTCCTTTTTGTTTGGGTCGACATCTGGTTGGTTGTTGTGTTTTTTTTTTTTAGATCTGTGTTGGTTATTTTGGTTGAAGATCAATGAATCGGAGTTTTGATTCCATGATATTTGAGATCGAGCATTTTTTTTGAGTTGTGTGTGTTGTTTTTAGGACCGGATCTGGGTTTGTTTGTAAAGTGATAGGTGTTTATGGTGTTTTGTGTGAGTGATTGTGATTTTGAGATTTAAGATGATTTGGTTTCATCTTCTTTTTATGTTGAGAGAGATGGTTGGGCGGCTATGTTTTTGAGGATAAGGTGAATGTGGTGTGGATGGAGCATGAAACGGCTATACAAACTCAAGGACTAAATATGTAATTTTACTAACGAAATTGGTTAACGAAAGTTAAAAAAAACCTAAATCCGCCAAAAAAAAAAGTTGGATGCCTTAATGTGCAAGAAAAAAAGTTGGATACCTTGATTGAACATAGACCCTAAGTTGAATGCCTTTTTGTACCATTTGCCCTTCAGATTACGATGATGTTTACGAGGAGAAATGAGTTTCAGTTTGATTATGGTAAATAAGAACTAGTGATGGTGAAAATTGATGAACAAAAACTGTTGTCTACCAGGTAGGGGTGAGCATCGGGTCAAACCCGGCCTGGACCGACAGAAATCGACCCGACCCGAAAACCAAAAAAGGGAAGAAGAAAAAAAAACTCAAACCGAGAACTAAACCGAAAAACAGATATCAAAACCGAAACCAAACCGAATAATTCGATTCGTTCGGTTTTCGGGTTTCGAACCGAAAAAACTGCAAAAACCGAATCGAACCGAAACCGTCTAAAAACCGAAATAAATATACAAAACCGAAACCGAACCGAAAAAGGTCGGTTCAGTTCGGTCCAGTTTCGGTCAGTTTGTCGGTTCGGGTCGGTTTCGGGTAAATTTGTTCGATTAAATATGTTTAAATGCAATATTTTGTAATTGTAGACTTTGAAGTTGTTTAGTGTGGACTAGAATATTTTTACAACTTTGTCTTTGCTGCTGTACCAAATATCTTCAATTATACGGTAGGTTTCTTTAATAATAATAAAAAATATGTTTATCGGTAAAGAAAATTAATAGTGTTATTTATTATTTAAAAGAGTTTTTCATCAATAAAGAGAGTTATTTATCAATAAAAATGGTTATTCATAAAAATAAAATAAAATCATAATTTTTATCGGTTCATCAGTTTTCTAAAAAAAATTATAATGTTCATCAGTTATCAAAAAAAAAATCATAATGTTCATCAGTTTTTTTAAAAAAAAAAATCACATTATTCATCAGTTAGGTCACAATTTTCATCAGTTCATAAGTTATTCGTTGTTTATCAGTTAGTCTTGTTCAACAGCTAGTTTTGTTCATCCGTTAGTAATGTTAATCAATTCATTACGTAGATCACTTTATTTATCAGTTTATCAGTTCTTTTTTCATCATCAACTTACATATACACCATAAAAAAATAACTAAAAATAACACAAAATGTATTTTGGTACACCAATTAGATCATTTTCTATATGTATAAAATCGAGTGCACGCTTCAAATATTAAATACCATGTGCGCTTTAAATATTAAATGTAGAATTATATTTTATAAAATATCGATTTTATTTGATTGGAGGGAATCTTTGAATATGCGTAAAATAACATTGACACATGGGAATCATGTGGATTGTGGCACTACTATAAATTATGTTCTTTATAAATATTATGAAGTGAACAAGACTAATGCTAAGAGCACGGGGTAAGTTGCCTGCAGGTTAAAACTTAACTCACTGCCACGTCAGCGTCACATCAGCTTTTACCTTTTATCCTTAACTCATGACTTTCCACCATGGTAACATAACTCACCTATAACTCACCTTAACTCACCTCCACCTCAATTATTTTCAATTTCAACCCCAAATTTTAACAAATACTTCATTTAAAACTAACGTAAACATTTATAAAACACAAATTACATTAACTAGTATACTTAACTACAAATTACATTAACTACGATAATTAACAAGAAAAAGAGCTTAGGCTGATTAACAATTTGCTAGGTGAGATAACTCGAATCATGCTACAGAAGCATGATCGTGCTCCAGAGATCGAAAGGTTACGCGCGATGCCTCAAGACCATCCAGCTATCACAGTCGGTCTAGAAACTCTAATAAGAAATGATGAAACAGATCTGCAACTTCATGTCACCTTGAAGATGGTTAGGGAACAAGTGTTACTGGTGTGGGAGGAGAAGTCAGATCTCATCGACAATTACCAGTCTATATAAAAGCTTTATGGCTATCGTTGCATGCTCTATGTATTCGTATTGTTTTGTATTCAATAATGATTTTTAAGTAATGGTTTGATTTTTAAAACATAGGGGGTGTTTTGTTAATTTTTCATTTTGACCACCTTAAATAGTATACAATAATACAAGGGCCAAAAGTGAACCTCTTTTTTTTTTTTTTTTTTTTTTTTTTTTTTTTTTTAAATGGAGATGCAGCTTAACGCTGCGTTAAACATAAAATGCAGCACGTTAACATGCTTTTGACTTTCATTGCCGGTAAGTTAACGCACCGCGTTAAATAGGTGCGTTAAGGTTTAACGTGGGGTGCTTGGGCAACTTACCACATGCTCTAATGGCAACACCATTTCCACAAAAGCAACCCCGTCACGTCAGCGCCACCTCAGCTTTCTCTCTTCACAACTCCACCCCAACCACAATTAGCTAGTGGTGACCACAAAAGCAACCCATTTTTTTTAAATTAAAATTTCATTCAATAATTAAATAAATATTACAATAAATAATTAAGATACATTAAAATACATTACGATAAAATTTAAACCGCTTGTTGATTTGTGCGTCGCCAAACGTGTTCCACTAAATCGGCTTTAAGTTGAAGGTGAGTTTGCTCGTCTTGTATTTCTTGAATAAGATCTAACATACTTTCTTCCGATCGTACGGGATCATCTTCCCGATGTACTTCCTCCGGAAAATATTCGGGAGAGATGGTTGTGAATAGTTGGCGGCTCATTCGGAAACACGTACAAAATGTTTCTTCGTCGTACGTTGGATTTGATAAAAATAAGCCGAATAAGGATTGACCGTGTGATATTGCAAATTAATCGGATTGAGACCGGGTGATTGACCGCGTAAATTGAAATTTGGATTGTTTGTTACCGGAACGTTTGGTTGTTGTCGGGATTTTGGGGTTTTGTTTTGGTAGTTTTTTGTGACATTGTTGAATGAAGAAGATGATATGGGATTGTTTGTGTAAAGCTTGAAGATATTGTTTGGGATTGTTTTTACTCGTATGGTTCAAATGTATAGATGAGTTGCTTTCATATAGTAAATTTGGTGCAGTGTAGGTGAAAAAATTGAATACACATGTTTTGTAGTAAACTTGCTTTCAATTGTTTGCAGAAATAGACATACTTTGTAGGTGACAAAATTTAATACACAACTTTGTAGGAATAGATTAGTCAATGGAAGAAGTAAACCAAATTTAATACACATACTTTTACTCCCCAACTTTCAAATATTAAATCCCTGTATTTACTCCCATACATTTGACCTTCATGCATTTTTCTTCTAAATCCGTGTATTTACTCCTATTTGACCTTCATTTTACTCTCCAACGTTCATTAACTCCCCAACAGTTCCAAACTTACTCCTCATTGAATGACAATATTTAAGTCATCAATTTTTATACGTATCACCCTCACACACTAACATACTTATATCAATTTGCAAGTTGAAGTGCCAACATATGAGACATAAACACGTAATGGCAACCATATTAGTCACCCTCAAATATAGTATCTGCTCTAAAACGTACACCATCAACTGTGCATATTCATCATGGTACTCCATCATTCTACTATGCAAACCATATGAAATAGAACCATATCATGCCATGTTCCAACAGCAACTTGCAAAGCTACTAAATATGTAAACCAAAATGTTCAACCCACTATTGAATGACAACGTTCCAGTTTTTTGTGACAATTAAATCCCATTTTACTCCCCAACGTTCTAAAATTAAAGCCTTGATGATTCAATTGTTTCGGTTGGTGAGGCAACCGAATTTTGGAAAAAGTTGGAGGGCGACGCATTGCTTTGGGGTGTGCTAGGGGAAGTGGCGCGTTGCTTTTGGGGTTGCTTGCTGAAACCAACGCCCATTAGCATTGGTCTAATAAAGAGGCAAGTATTATAAAATAACATTGACACATAAATTATTTTCTTTATAAAGATAAAGTTACTCAACCCCAACAATTTCATGCGCGCAGAGCGTATGGTCCATTAATATGTTGAAATGCGCCATGGTTCATTTTTGTAAAATAATGAAAATTAGTTTGTTTTTGTAAAAAAAGGGTATGTTATTAGGGCACGTTTTAAGATTATGATTTGGATTTAAATTTGGTTTAGGATTTGAATTTGAAATTATAAGACATATACTACTTTCGTCCCATAATAATTGTCCACTTTGACTTTTTAGAATATTTTTTATTCAATTTTGACCATATATTTTTATTTGTTTAATATAATACTTAATGAAAATATATGAATAGATTGGCTTTTAAATTTTTTTCATTGCTATAATTTTCAGCAAATATCATATAACAAAAATAAAAATATTAATTGTCAAAGTTAAACAAGAAAGACTACAAAAAGTTAAAGTGGATAATTATTATAAGATGGAGGGAGTAATATATAATTGTAATAAAAAATATATATATTATTATAAACAATAAATAAATAAAAGATAAGAGGTAAAGAATAAAGTTGGGTCCACATGTTTTAGATAAAGACAAATACAATAAACAGAAGATGGTGATGTTTTTCAAACCTCAGGGCCAACTTGTTTGGTAGGTGGGTTTAGAATTATATTGGTTTAAAAGAAAAGTATGAGAGAGAAAATGAATGATACTAAATGATATTGTTTGTTTTATATACTAGAATAGGAATTAAATTAAATTCATAATATGTTTTATAATTTTAAAAATAATATTAAAAGAGAGGGGCCTACCACTATGACAAAAAACAATTGATATTATAAATGAATAATATGCTTTGCATGTGATTTCCGTACAAAAGTCAAGAAAGATTGATAGATTTGTCAGTAATGTAAAGGGTACCCGTGGGCATGGACGGAGCTTATTAGAGCAAGCAGTATAATGCCTTTTGTCCCTGCGTTATGCAATAACCTAGCAACGTTAACCCACGTTAGGCGATCGAAGTCATTCGCACGTTAACGCGGGGCAACAACGTTTTAACGCAGCGTTAAAGCTGCGTTTAATATAAAAAAAATGCACTTTGCCCCCTATCAACGTTCAAATGCACTTTGCCCCCTATCAACGTTCAAATCAACGTTCAAATGACCGTTTCATGAAATTTACTTGAAAATATTCGCACGTTACAGCCTACACATGGCTAACCAACCAGCTGAGGTGCAAAGAAGAATACTTACCCGATTACGCAATGAACAAGAAAATGAACTTAAGTTGATTAACAACTTGTTAGGTGAGATAGCTCGTATTATTCGACAGAGGGAGTCGCGTGCTCCAGAGGTCGAAAGGTTACTTGAGCTGCCTCAAGACCATCCAATAGTCATGGTCGGTCTACAAACCCTTTTAAGAAATGATGAAACAGATTTTTATCTGCTCTAAAACGTACACCATCAACTGTGAATATTCATCATGGTACTCCATCATTCTACTATGCAAACCATATGAAATAGAACCATATCATGCCATGTTCCAACAGCAACTTGCAAAGCTACTAAATATGTAAACCAAAATGTTCAACCCACTATTGAATGACAACGTTCCACTTTCTTGTGACAATTAAATCCCATTTTACTCCCCAACGATCTAAAATTAAAGCCTTGATGATTCAATTGTTTCGGTTGGTGAGGCAACCGAATTTTGGAAAAAGTTGGAGGGCGACGCATTGCTTTGGGGTGTGCTAGGGGAAGTGGCGCGTTGCTTTTGGGGTTGCTTGCTGAAACCAACGCCCATTAGCATTGGTCTAATAAAGAGGCGAGTATTATAAAATAACATTGACACATAAATTATGTTCTTTATAAAGATAAAGTTACTCAACCCCAACAATTTCATGCGCGCAGAGTGTATGGTCCATTAATATGTTGAAATGCGCCATGGTTCATTTTTGTAAAATAACGAAAATTAGCTTGTTTTTGTAAAAAAAGGGTATGTTATTAGGGCACGTTTTAAGATTATGATTTGGATTTAAATTTAGTTTAGGATTTGAATTTGAAATTATAAGACATATACTACTTTCGTCCCATAATAATTGTCCACTTTGACTTTTTAGAATATTTTTTATTCAATTTTGACCATATATTTTTATTTGTTTAATATAATACTTAATGAAAAAAATATGAATAGATTGGCTTTTAAATTTTTTTCATTGCTATAATTTTCAGCAAATATCATATAACAAAAATAAAAATATTAATTGTCAAAGTTAAACAAGAAAGACTACAAAAGTTAAAGTGGACAATTATTATAAGATGGAGGGAGTAATATATTATTGTAATAAAAAAAATATATTATTATAAACAATAAATTAATAAAAGATAAGAGGTAAAGAATAAAGTTGGGTCCACATGTTTTAGATAAAGACAAATACAATAAACAAAAGATGGTGATGTTTTTCAAACCTAAGGGCCCGCTTGTTTGGTAGGTGGGTTTAAAATTGGATTTGGATTTTAGATTGGTTTGAAAGAAAAGTATGAGAGAGAAAATGAATGATACTAAATGATAATGTTTGTTTTATATACGGAGTATTAGAATATGAATTAAATTAAATTCATAATATGTTTTATAATTTTAAAAATAATATTAAAAGAGAGGGGCCTACCACTATGACAAAAAAACAATTGATATTATAAATGAATAATATGCTTTGCATGTGATTTCCGTACAAAAGTCAAGAAAGATTGATGGATTTGTCAGTAATGTAAAGGGTACCCGTGGGCATGGACAGAGCTTATTAGAGCAAGCGGTATAATGCCTTTTGTCCCTGCGTTATGCAATAACCTAGCAACGTTAACCCACGTTATCTCTTACCGGCGATCGAAGTCATCCGCACGTTAACGCGGGGCAGCAACGTTTTAACGCAGCGTTAAAGCTGTGTTTAATATTAAAAAAAATGCACTTTGCCCCCTATCAACGTTCAAATGACCGTTTGATTCCAAAAAAAATTGCAGTTTAGACCCCTATATAACCGTTGTAAACGGCTACTTTACATTAAAAAAAAAAAAAAAAAAAAAAAAAAAAAAAAAAAAAAAAAAAAAAAAAAAAAAAACTTTATTCAAACCCATTTTATCACAACTATAAATACCCATTCACCAACACAATTTTTTTCACACTTTCACTTCTCAATATACTTTACAATACACTTCTATTAGCAAAAAAAATGTCGGGAGGCAACAACAACAACGACGACTCGTTCACGAACCTCATCGATGGGTGGAATAACCCATACGCGGGTTCGTCGTCAAATCCGAATTGGAATAACCCAAACCAATTCGGTATGTCGAGTCAAGAACTTTTCGAACAACACCAAGCATTAAAATTTTGGCAAGAAAGCCAACAACAAAACACCCTAAATACCGATTTTCAAAATCTCCAATTCACTCAACAATCACAACATTCCCAAACGGAAACAAACGAAGTTTCCGAAACACCAACGTCTCCTCCAAACCCAAATCTCGTGGTAAACGAAAGGCAAAAAAATCCAAAGACCCTGTACAAGACAAGTACAATGAAGAACAAGTTGATAACGTGAAGCAGCGTTGGACACCAAGTGAGGAAAAATTACTTGCCGAGTGTTGGGTGGTATGTTCAGAGGATCCGGGTGTCGGGCGTTCCCAATCTCGCGATACTTTATGGCAACGGATAAAAAGTGAGTTCAATAGTTTAAATTCAAGACCCCGCAACAAGGATATGCTACAATCCAAATGGAAAACATTGNAAAAAGGAAAAAAAAATATGTCGGGAGGCAACAACAACAACGATGACTCGTTCACGAACCTCATCGGTTGGTGGAATAACCCATACGCGGGTTCATCGTCAAATCCGAATTGGGATAACCCAAACCAATTCGGTATGTCGAGTCAAGAACTTTTCCAACAACACCAAGCTTTAAAATATTGGCAAGAAAGCCAACAACAAAACACCCTAAATACCGATTTCCAAAATCTCCAATTCACTCAACAATCACAATATTCCCAAACGAAAACAAGCGAAGTTCCCAAAACACCAACGTCTCCTCCAAAACCTAAATCTCGTGGTAAACGAAAGGCAAAAAAATTCAAAGACCCTGTACAAGACGAGGACAATGAAGAACAAGTTGATAACACGAAGCAGCGTTGGACGCCAAGTGAGGAAAAATTACTTGTCGAGTGTTGGGTGGTATGTTCAGAGGATCCGCGTGTCGGCCGTTCCCAATCTCGCGATACGTTATGGCAACGTATAAGAGGTGTGTTCAATAGAGTAAATTCAAGACCCCACAACAAGGATATGCTACAATCCAAGTGGATGATTGCACTAAGTTCAACGCTTTTTACAAACGGGCACATCGCGACCAAAAAAGTGGGGAAAGTGAGGATGATATCCTCAGACGAGCTCACCAAACGTATCGTGAAGAGAACGGAAACACGCCGTTTAACAAGGACGATGCTTGGGGTGTTTTGCGTAAACACCAAAAATGGAACGCGCCGGAGCCGGTTGATTTAACCGGCGACATCCCGAGCCAAACAAACGAGGCTTTGTTTGGTCATGATGAAGAACCACGACCCATGGGAAAAAAGGGCTTCGAAGAAACAAAAATCCGAGACAACGACAAGCACCGGAGGCACGGCTAGCACTGGAGGTTCCTTTTCTTCGTTCAATTTCGGGGAGATTATGAGCGAAGAATATCGGGCAAAACGTGTAGATGCGGCAAAGGCGTATCAGGCGACCGCAGAAACCAATACACACAACAGAGGTTGAGGGAGTTTGAATTTTTATTGCTTGACACTACTGGCAAGGATCCGACCTATGTGGCGGTTGTCAATATGGAAATGGACCGAATCATCGAGAAATATGGGTTGCCTCCTCGTCAAAAATGAATAAATGTGTTATGTTATCTTTTTTTAATTTCGTACTATTTTTTTTCTTAGTGTGTTTTTTTAAAAATTCCGTATTGTAACGTGTTGATCGAATTAATATTATGGTTTTAAATAAATGAAGTATTTGTTAAAGTTTGGGGTTGACATTGAAAAAAAAAATTAGTGGAGGTGAGTTAAGGTGAGTTATAGGTGAGTTATTGTACCATGTGCTTTTGGGTGAGTTAAGGTTAAAAGGTTAAAGCTGATGTGGCGCTGACGTAGCGGTGAGTTATGAAATAACTCATGGGCATCATACCTAATGCTCTTAGGGGCAAGAGGGGGTTGTGGCCCCCCTAAATCTAGGACCACTAAGCTTTATTTTTTTGTAGGTTAGTATATAATTTCTAAAAAGTTAGTATAAATGCAAAATAGTTATAGGTTTGGCCTCCTCAAAATTATTACGACTATATTTCGACCCCTCCAATAACATTGCTCAAACTCCGTCTCTGCCCGTGGGTATCATAAAAGACCATATGTATGGGTGTTAAATACTGTTTCACATCCAAAACCTCAAAACAAACAATTAGTATCACTTCAAATCCTTTCCTTCAAACCAAAATTACTCGTAGCCCTAAACTAATTGGGATTGTGGATACCAAATCTTTTATATAATAAAAGAATTACATCATTTCAGAGTTTTTTTGACAAAACAATCTTAGTGGAAAAAAATTGGACCAATAGGAATGCTCAATTTTGACACATAGGCGAAATCGAGCAATATGATTGGCCAATAAAAAGTCAAAATTGAATTGATTTTGGTCAAACCTTAATAAATTTGGTGGAGAATTTGATTGAGGAAAAAAAACACATAAAAATATAGGTGTCAAATTTATGAAAATAAAAACTTAAAAAAGGAGGAGGTAATTAATAAAACATTAGTGGTTGAATTTTGAATTTTAAATATATTATATGGAGTTAAGTGTAAAATTATAAATCTCCATGTTTTTTGATAACTTTAGATAATAAACATTATTTGTTTGAGATTTCCATCCATTAAACTTACAAATTTTTATAAATGTACGATTAGTTTTAATATACGTTAAATACTTTTAAAATAAATATTAGTTTTAAACTTTCATCTATTAAAATATCTTTTCACTATATACGTTAGATATAAATAAGAACTCATGTTATCCTATTTAAAAGTTTAATCTATACGTACACGGGTTTGAATATTAAATACAGTTAAATTATTATTAACGGTAATATAAATATCAAATGGTAAGTACGAGTTACTGTGATATGAAAATAAATATACGCGATTGTACTTATAACGACTCATGTAATTATTATTTAAAGTTTATATACGGATATCCGGAAAAACTTTTTTTTAAAACTTTACGG
>LBNU01021755.1:89514-108424 GCA_014162995.1 Artemisia annua
TTTGAATTTGAAATTTAAAAGTTTAACCGCCTTTTATTTGAATTTGAAATTTCAATTTATCCCGCTCAGGTTTTGAAATTTGAATTTTAAACGTTTATACACTCCTATATATAGCAGAGTATTGATTGGCATGTCTAATTTCATGCCTAAAAATATGATTACAACACTTGGAGTAATCAAAGGTTAGCATGAGGAGAGAGAAACATCATACTCCACTTGTCATATATTGAGTGGATTAGGTATAAAATTAGTCATGCCATTTAGGCATACCAATCATTTTCCTATATAGCATACATTATCATACAATTTTGCACACACTTCACTTTCTAAAGAAATTCACAATGGCAAAATCGTTGGTCTATTGAAGAAGAAAGCTTGCTAGCCGATATGTGGCAAAACGTTCACGAATTGCATGCGGCCGAAGGACCTTTTTGGCAAGTCGTAACACAAAGGTTCAATGAACAATCAGATGGTCCTTTTCGTAACAAAAATCAGCTAACGGGTAAGTGGGCACGGATGAACTCTGAATGCCAAAATTTTCATGAAATTTACTTGAATTTGCAGCCTACACGTGAGCCAGATGTTCGTCTTGAAGATGCAATGAATGTTTTCAAAGAACGCCATAGTGGGCAAGCATTCAAATATTTTCACGTTTGGTTGATTTTGAGAAACAACTTCACCTGGAACAGATATATGGATTAATGACTTTTGTATTCTTGTATCGTGTGTTGGTTTATGTTAAGTATTTCCGTATGGGAGGTTAACGGCTAGTTTATGGTCTTGTATGATGTAGTATGATGTTATGTCAGTTTAAGTTTAAGTTTGAATAAAAGGCTTAACGGCTAGTTTCTCCAATAAAATTATCTAACGGCTAGTTTCAGTATAAATACCATCTTTACTCAACTTCTTATTGTCAAACAACTAAAACTAAATTTCACACAAACACTATGGCTAACCAACCAGCTGAGGTGCAAAGAAGAATACTTACCAGATTACGCAATGAACAAGAAAATGAACTTAAGTTGATTAACAACTTGTTAGGTGAGATAGCTCGTATTATTCGACAGAGGGAGTCGCGTGCAGCGTGCTCCAGAGGTCGAAAGGTTACGTGAGTTGCCTCAAGACCATCCAATAGTCATGGTCGATCTACAAACCCTTTTAAGAAATGATGAAACAGATTTGGAACTTCAAGTCGCATTGAAAATGGTAAGGGAACAAGTGTTGCAAGTTTGGGAAGAAAAGTCAGCACTCATCGATAATTACAAGTCTATATAAATTCTTGATAATGTTTCATATCGTATGATTTTTTTTTTCTTATCGTATTTTTTTTTTTTTTTTCGTATTGTAACTTTTTTATTTGGATGAAATAAAATTAGTTTGTTGTATTGTTTTTTATAATTAGTTAAATGAATTTATTTTATTTAATGAAATGAATAAAAAAAATAAAGTTGTAAGTGGTGGAGCCCAAATGAAGAAGTTGAGGTTAGTTGTTGGTGAGGAAGGGGTTAGTTGTGAAGAGGTGTTGGGATGATGTGACATGTGTGGGACCCAAACGAAGAGCCAAAGCTCTTCACCACACCCAATTCTCTTATAAACGCTAGAAGCGTACAAGGTGTAGAGATAAATTTGTAACACCGGTACCATTTCCGTCCTTCCCCAACACAAGCATCAGCCACCGGTCACCTGTTACTGCCCACCACTGCAACCCGTTGCCCTCCCTCATTGTACCAATAGAAGGGTGATTCCAATTATAATAATAAAATCGCATTCATAGTGGTTTAACTTTCCTCCGACACCTTAATTGTATAGACTTATTAGCCGTTGGGCGAAGTCCATGATGCATAGGATCCCAGAATCAAATAAAACAAACCCAAAGAGTCAGATTTACCCATGTTCTTTAGGTTTGCCAGAATGCAAAACGATGCATTTTCGGTATTTGTTTTCCTTTTCTGCTAGACATTACAATTCCATATTGTAGAACTGTAAGCTTCAAGTTCTTGTGTTGTCCACTTGCAAACCACGTGTTGATTATTAACATGATACAATGAATTTAGCCTAACTGTGGATCCAACAATCATGCCCTGAAAGAGCATTATAATACAAGGCAAAACATCATGGCAAAAACCTTTAAATTCAATTTAGAACATTACAGTTGTATTACATTTTTTTATAAAATCTAGCACGCCTACAAGAGCTAAACGTATACAGGATACATCAGATTCTGGTAAATGTAATCACTGTGTAAACAGTGTGATCCTCGATGCTATTTGCTATATAAGCCAACACTTTACTAGTACTTACAGGGCATTGTTCATTTCTCTTCAAACTCGACATCTATTATATTTGGATCAGATTTTGAAGAGGAAGAAGGGTTTCCGCCTTTTGAATAGAAGTCACCTTTTGGCTGCCATACAATGTTTCCACAGCCAGCACAACGCACAGTCTGGTTTTTGTTGCCAATAAACTGTCTTTTACAAGCAGGACATGCACCCTGTTCACGTCAATATATCAGTATACAATGTCAGAGGAAGACTTGAAGATTTACATTAAGTTAGTGTTGCAACACGTCAATATATCAGTATACAATGTCAGAGGAAGACTTGAAGATTTACATTTAAGTTAGTGTTGCAACACTATTGATTTCAGGATATGATAATCAGAATCAGATAATAAAACATGTTTCAGGAAATATTGTTTAGACAATTAGACTTGGGCAAATCTGACTACTGAAGTTGCCAGAACCATAATATATGTTGAATTCAATTGTTAAGACTTGGGCAAATCTGACTACTGAAGTAACTAACAGATAAAATGACAAACCAAACAAAGAAACTTTTATATAAAGTTGAAGCATATAACTTTTTGATTTGACAACTCTTTATCAACTATAATACTACTATACTAGTTTAGATAAATCGCTTTTATATGAATTTCTAGAAAACTATCACCGATGATACAAATAACTATTCTCTCTATCTAATTAAAATAATACAAACAAGAAAAGAATATAAATTAGAGTAACAAGAAAGGGCAAATAATAAATCATAATTTCCCAACTAATATAAAAAAAGTTTTCACTTTCCCTACTAACTCAATTTCTAGAAAACTATCACCGATAATTCAAATGACTGTCCTTTTTTTTTTTGTTCGAACGGCAATTCTAACTATCTTACAATACATACATCACAACTCTAGCTCACATATCCTAAGCAGGACTTGAACCCACAAGGCCACAACTATTTGGTTGGGGAGCTTCTCACACAACATGGGGTACCATTGCGACACAAGCCTTTTGGTAGTATACAAGAAGTGATAGTTTTGCCCCAAAATAATCAGAATACCAGTTAATCATACAATCAAAATCATTTTATATAGAAAAGTCACGATGTTACTCATGCACCCAAACAGAGCTAGCCACTAAAAAGCTTGGCTTCCAAGATTAGAGGACCAAGGTTCTTCAATCTTACAAAATGCTACCATAGTTGTAATTCGCCTTTATATACCTTTAATCAGAAATTTAAAGCCCAAGTGCAACGGTTTTAAGATTTTGGGAAGATAGATGGTATAATTTGGCAATTTGCAGTTGAATTTCAGAAGACTTGTCAACCTTGAAAGAACGTCTATGTTTATTGGAACCATGTTTGATGGTTGTAATTTGTCAGACTAATACCCACGCATTAAAAATGCGTCTGAGATACAAGACCTAACGGGTAGAGCTTTAGGTACAAACTTGGCACAAGACGGAATAAGGAAACTTCTACACATGCACAAAGTCAAGAAGATCTAAGACTTTTTCAGTGTTAAAACAGCCAATCTTCATAAGAAAAACCAAGGGACATACACCATCTTAAGGATAGTTTCCAGACATTGCTATTGAATCATATATGTGGGTATTGTCTACACAGAGGTTAATACTTTTAGGTCAATATACTGAAACAGATCATCCCCGTTGTTAACAATATATCGCACTACATCTTTGCTGAAAAAGAGTAAAAACCTAAGGAGGTTGTGCACTCGGTTGACTTGATGCGCCATGTGTATTTTGGAAAAAGAAGCCAACCTGAACCACAACTCAAACTTACTAATTAACCAAAGGGCCTCTACACCTTAATGATAGCCAGCTACCCAGACTTTCCACGCTAAATAATATGCATGATACAATCTGAATATACGATACTTTAAATAAACAAAATGAAGAAAAATCACGAGATGCAGCAAAATGGGTCTTGATCAGGTGGTTGACTAATGGATCAAAACGGGTCACTTTCTAATAAAGGTCAAACTGGGTCAACCTGCAAATACTTTTGTGTCCAAAAGTTTTAACTTCACAGCTAACTAGTGTATTAGATATGGTTATAACACATACTCTTGATACATGTTTCATCCGTCCAACCCATTTGACCTTTCGACTTAGCCAAGCTTATGTTAACCAATTTGACGCATTAGAAAATTAATCCAATCGACCCAATTTTACGTAAATGTTTCAAAATTGCCACCCTAGATCATCTGTATTTAACAGTAAATAATCAGCGACTTTGCCACAAACAGTCAAAGTAACACAACAAATCATCTATGGACACTAGCAAGTTGAATAAAGGTAACCGAGGATAAATAGCCAATGAGTTACCTTAATGACAAGATTATTTGCAAGAGCGCCAATAAGTAGCGGGCCAGCAAATGGAAGTACCCATGTTGCAAATATCAAAACTCTAAACAGCCATCCAGAAAGAGCGAACCATAGGAAGAAAATTGTCTACAGAAACAAACAACCCATTAGTAATTTAAAATAGAAAACAAATCTCTGAAAAATAACATCACTGGTTTACACGAAGAATTAAAGGTCTGCTTAAAGCGCCTAAATACATCTTAGACACATTGCCATCCTTGATTGGGAGAGTTAAAGACACCAAACACTCGATAATCTTTCAGCACAACCATATCACACTGAAATACATTACACTACAGCAGTGTTTACCTTCTAAATAATGCAAGTAACCATAGTTGTCAAAAGCGAAAGCGATTGCAAAGCGCAAAGACCCAAAAATCGCTAAAGCGAGAGGCGCATAAAAAGCGCGGGCTCGAGAAAAAAAAAGGGCAGGGTTGCAATAAACTTTGATTTTGATTCATTTTGTGTTTCTGGTTAGATTCTAGGGTTGTAATAAGATTCACACTGCATTCTAACACTATCCCACTAACTTAATTGGATTAAAACAGTCAAAATCAAAAAATCCCAAATCGTAACATGAACCCTAATTTCCAAAATCAAACTAAACGTGTTTCTGGGTATGATTCGATCCTTGTATCATGTTTATAACATGATTCCGACCAAAACCCACCCATTTAATCACACTCATGAACCCTAATCGTCGCTTTAAATGATTGTGGGCTTTTGCCTCGTGGACTGAGCGATGTGGGCCCGCTCTCGCCTCGCTTCTCGCTATAGCGCATGTAGCGCACGCTTTTGACAACTATGCAAGTAACATAGAATAATATGCTTTTCAATCACTCTGCCATTTAGCAACAGCAAAAATCACAGCAGACTATGAGACACAAATGGAGTGAGTTTTTTAATTGACCATTGTATTTTTAAAACTTAATTAACAAAATGAGTACTCTCAAAGATATTTAAAATAATATGTTATATTTGAATATTCTCACTTAGAACTATAAATTTGCACCCACGTTTCTTAAATTACTAACATAATATAAACATGAACCTTAAAAGCCATATAAGATATTACAATTCCATGAACCTCCAGTTTACAATTCTCATTTGTTACCACCCAAAGATTTACAAACAGAAAACAAAAACTATAAAACAAGACCCACCAGGTTTGCTTCTTTGTTGTATGAGACAGTATAAGTATAAAATCTACAATCCATCCGCAATTTGTCTAAGATACTTGCACATTCTCATATTTCTAAATTTTAACCCTGATGATAATAATGGTGGTACCAGAATGGCTTTCGATCCTATGAAATCACCTCACTAAAGTGGTACATGCTGGACACACAAGATTATGATGTCCATCTACATTTAACTAGTTTATTTACATTTGACTAGTAATAGCCATTAACTATGAGTTTGGTTTCTTCTTTATTAAAGTATTCTTCACCCTCCTTGTCGATTTGTAATCCCGTTTTCAACTAGTAAATGTCGATTTATAATCCTGATTTCAAGTGGATACATTTGACTAGTAAATGTCGATTTATAATCCAGTTATATGTTTGCTATATAATCCCTGCTTTATTTCCATAATGGGTTGTTTTGGCTTTTAAGGTTCATGGGTCTAGTTAGTATTGGGATAGTGATGGCTGCTAGGAATCCACCTGGTCTTTGGGTGGTAACAAATGAGAATTGTAAACTGGAGGTTCATGTTCATATTTATCTTTGGCTGCTAGGAATTGTAATATCTATGGCTTTAAAGGTTCATGTTTCTCTTATATTTATGTAAGTAGTTTAAGAAAAGTGAGTGCAGATTTGGTTCTAAGTGAGAAGATTCAAATATAACATATTATTTTAAATATTTTTAAGAGTACTCATTTTGTTAAATAAGTTTTAAAAATACAATGGTCAACTAAAAAACTCCAAATGGAGTTAAGAGTGTAGGGTGCACCAGTGACTATGTACTACAGGGAACATTGAGAAACAACACCAGATGAGTTTGGCAACATTGAGAAAGTCTGATAAAATAAGCTGATGTCTAATGATAAGTTTATGTTTTACAGCAAGGACGTCTAACAATTGGGAAAGTTTGGCTTTCTAAACTCTCATAGAATGACGGGATAGCAATGACAAGTTTAAAGCCCTTCAAGAAACTTGAGAAAGGTTCAGAATGAGATCAGAGGTAAAAGGGCAAGTCAGAATTCCCACTTATATAGTGGCCACTTATAACTCACAAGACACACCAAAAAACACATGCAAACAATGCAGGATCAGAATCCAAAAGATGCAAGAATGCCATAGAAAGAATTATATTCCAAGAGGTTTATGCTTTTATCTTTGTGGAACGCTTATGTGAGAAAAACTTCCTTTCGTTATTTTTGTTAGCTATTATTCACTATAATATATCATATACACCTTCTGAAAATTGTTTCACATGTCCCTAAGTGAGAGTACAAAACGATTTGTTGGAGGATTATCCACTCTTGCATAATTATTCTCTTAACTAGTGTTAGTGTTTTGCATGATGACAAGTCAAACCCATGAGAAATAGGAATCATTAAGCCCTGATAATCTATGCAGACATCATTGCCTATGGTAAGAGAAACATAATATTTGGAAAAGATGAAAAAATAAAAGATAAGAGGAGAAATTATATTACGAATAGTCCTATACAAAAGTACAAAAAAGTAACTCAAACGCCAGCAAAATTAACTGCTCTCTAATAGAGTAAAATACAGAGCCTGAAATTCCAAAGTTCATACAAAGATAGATACGCTACATTAGAGGGCCGGAACATTTTCATTAGGGTCGCCACGTGCTTTACTTGTGCTATCAGGATGGTTCTATGACCCAGATTCTTAATTTGAATTTCAGCTAACGAGGATGATCAACAAGGTGCTACATAGATAATAGGTTCTGATCACATAAGATTATTTGTTGCTAAAAAATACTTAACATCATAGATAATAGTTCCGCTACATAGATAATAAGTTCAATTATAAATAAGACAATCCTAAACTCCCCATCCCTTTTTAGCAACAAATAATCTTATGTGATTCTACCATTTAAGTTATGCAAACAGAATACTATATAAACCTATCAAACATTTCAATATGCAAAGACTGGTATATCCCAAACATAGGCACATAGCACAAAATTAAGTATTACTTACCCCGAAACTTCTTCCTAGAGGAGTATCCAAAAAGTCACTGAATTGCTTCCTGTACTGCAAAACGGAAATTGAACATTATTAGCATCCCAAAACATGAACAAAATAAAAAGAATATAACATTACAGCAATTCAGTTGACATGGTAAACGTTTTAGTAACATAAAATGCCAACATGCTCTTAAACTACGAGTAATCTACACCAAAATGTAACATGTTTTTCACCTTTCGTCAACGTATAAGAATTGTATGTACTGACCTTACATCAATTGGCAATATGTTGCATTTTAGTGTGATGATTTATACTGTGCTATATTACTACAACAAAATGTATGTATGTCATTGTCACATACAGCAAAATAAAAGTATGTTGCATACAATTACATGTTAATAGAAATAAATTGCTACCTCGTACTGATGCAACCACAAAAACTAATGTTCTAATGAGAGCCGTATATGAGGGTATGCAAGGTGACAGGCCTCAAAATACATACACCATTATATATTTAGGCCTCAAGACTCACTTTCAACAAAATGTTGACAATAAATGAATTTATGTCCTAAATATTAGTACATTTTTTATGGTTCAATAGTTGGTAGGATATACATATGAGGTTTTTCTGCGGAAAATGGTATCGAACTATAGGTCAATTCCTAATTAAGGTACCATACTATAAAAACGATAAAAAAAGGTATCCAACTTTCATTTTTCGTGCAGTAAGGGCAACTTTTACATTTTAGACGTTCACATGTTGACACGTGTGTGTCAACATGTTATTGAATTATTTCACAAAAGTTACCCTTGCTGCACAAAAAACAAAAGTTGGATACCTTTTTTTATCGTTTTGATAGTATGATACCTAAATTAGGAATTGACCTATAGTACGACACCTTCCTATGGGTAAGTTTGGTAGCAAGCGTTTATGAGCATTTTGAAGCCAACTAGTGGTTAGCGTTTTGCACAAAATTCTTGTTTGGAAACAAGCAACTAACCTTCCTACTTTTTCTAAGCTCCAAATCAAAACGCTATTTCTAGTAGCATTTACGTGCAACTAGCATTTCCACCTACTAATTATGACAATACACATATGTTACCAAACTCTTTATCAAAACAAACAGCTACCGCTTCTTTCTACCGCTATTCTCACCAAACATACCCTATATATGATCGTAATGTTTAGTTTATCACTTTATCACATAACTATTTGCAGAGGGCCTCCGTTAAGTCAGCTACGACCCTACTAGTTCTAACAACAATGTACTACTTTAAGAAACGAAATAAACAAACAACAAACCCTGGGCCAATTTTGACTAAAATCGAGCGTAAAAGACCTCCACCGCTGCGTAATCAAATAATCCCTATCAAACTCCCTAGCACGATCACTCGCAGAGCGCGCAACAGAGTCCACCCTTCTCCTAACATCATACTCCCTGTCAATTCTCTCAGCAGTTTTCTTAGTCTCATATAAAAACAATTCAAACCCATTATTCGCGCTGCGCCAGGCGTCTCGCCACGCTTCCCCTGACTTGATACGCTTGGCGAACCCATCGAAGTCGCTGCGGCGAAAAGCTTGGAGCTTGAATGAGGAGGGGGAGGTGGGTGTGGTTGGAGATGGGAAGAAGAAGAGCTTGTTGGTTGATGGGTGGAAGCGTTGGGATTTTGAGGAGAGGAGTGGGTGCCATGGGAGAGTTGATGTCATGGTGGTTTAAGGGTTTCAAAGATGGTGGTTTTTGGTGGGTGTGAATTTTTGTGGCTAATGATTTATGATTGGGCTACAGTATCTCATGGAAATGTTTCCACCCTGATTATTATTTGGATTTCATTTTTAGTTTGTAAGTTATCTGCGTCGACGATGTATAGTAGCGTCAATTTACTTACGAGGTTGAAAAAGTTTGTTGATTTTGAATTAGGATCAAATGATAAAGGGAAATTAAAATGAGAATGATGGAAAGAAACTATAACTACATATTTCAGATGCACTCAAAAAAAAGTATATGCATTTTCTTTTAAAATTCTTACTAGTTATAATACCCGTGCACGCACGAGGTTTTTCAAAAAATTTTAATTAAATAGTATTATCGTTTAAAAACAGAAAATCTTATGTATATTTTAAAAAGTTAGAGTATCAACATGTGCGAAAGTAAGAAAAATAGTTAGCAGAAATTGTAAATATAACTGTGGCATCGACCTTGTACTTGATTCTTGAGCGTGTCTCTTTATAATGTTATTGGGCCAAAGGTTCTTTGATCACATTGGTTTACACATAAATCAAATTTATTTTAAAATTTTTGTTTACTATACTGATATATAAGAATTTACCCGTGAAATTTATGATATATGTACAACTAATAAGTATGCATGAGTTTTTCATTATGTATTAATATCAACTAATATTTTGTAAAATTTTATTGGATGAAAGATTTAACTTTGTTTAGCTGACATAGATGTTAATGTTGAGGTTAATGTTGTTGTTTAACTTTAAATATTAATATCATGTTGTACAAAATGTGCGAGTTTAGTAGCACATTATGAGTATTGATGGAGTTAAAATATACTCCGTAAAGTTTTTAAAAATTATTTTTCCGGATACCCGTATATAAACTTTAAATAATAATTACATGAGTCGTTATAAGTACTATGACGTATATTTATTTTTATATCACAGTAACTCGTATTTATCATTTGATATTTATATTACCGCTAATAATAATTTAACTGTATTTAATATTCAAACTCGTGTACGTAAAGATTAAACTTTTAAATATGATAACATGAGTTCTTATTTATATTTAACGTACATAGTAAAAAGATATTTTAATAGATGAAAGTTTAAAACTAATATTTAATTTAAAAGTATTTAATGTATATTAAAACTAATTCGTACATTTATAAAATTTTGTAAGTTTAATGGATGGAAGTATCAAACCAATACTAATACTCATGTAATTGTAAACAAAGTTCATATTATAAAGTGTAGGGGGTATAAAGTGTAAGAGGTTATTTGTTTATTATCTAAAATTATCAAAAAACATGGAGATTTATAATTTTACACTTAACCCCATATACTATATTTAAAATTCAACAACTAAAGTTTTATTAATTAACTCATCTTTTTTTAAGTTTTTATTTTCATAAATTTGACACCTATATTTTTATGTGTTTTTTTTCCTTAATCAAATTCTCCACCAAATTTATTAAAGTTTGACTAAAATCAATTCAATTTTGACTTTTTATTGGCCAATCACGTCGCTCGATTTCGCCTACGTGGCAAAATCAAGCTCTCCTATTGGTCCAATTTTTTTTCAATGAGAAGGGATTTTCAAATACACTCCGAAATGATGTAATTCTTTTATTATATAAAAGATGTGTGGCTAGAAATCCTTCTCATTTTATTTTTCTTCTTACCGAATCCATTTCATTTCATTCCCGGTAAGTACTTAAATAATTAATATAGACTTTTATAAGTAAACGTGTTTTAGTTAAAACAACATTACTTATTTTTAATGTTTTTAAGCATGACTGTTGTTTGAAAACTTTCTTTTATATGTAATAAAGGTTGATCGGTCTAACATCGTAAGATCACACACAAAATCGTAGGATCATAATTCATAAACAATCAAATCCTACTACAAGCTCATATTTCTTATTGGTTTTGGGGTACTTTAAGCTCAGTCACATGAATTTAACGACTGAAACTTGAACTTAATGATGTATTGCATTATTTCTATTAGTACATTGTTTCATGAACTTAAACTTTTTTGATGAAAAAGTCGCATAAATTTATTTTTGATATTATATACACTCTCTTAAAATGTATAACTCCTGACAGAAAAAAGAACATTTAGTTGTATTTTTAGCCTGATACAATTCTACCATCTCGATCTTGCAACGACAAAAACAATTTTATGTAAGTTCCTGATCCTCACAGCCTTAGTTTACACTGTACTATAATATGGGAGCTCAGCCTTGGTTTACACTGTACTATAATATGGGAGCTCAATTTTGCCAGGTGTCGGAAATCAAGTTCCCCTACTGGTTCAATTAGTTTGAATCCAAGATTTCGTTTCCAACTTATGGAGTTTTCTTATTGTATAGAAAAGTTTAGTCTAAGGTGATTGTTTAAGCTTGTTTTGAAGCACGTGGTTGGATATTTGCGTACTGTGCTGATAAAAGTTTAACTATGAATATACATAGTGAACGGAGTAGTTTTCGATGAGGATGAAGGAAATTAAAGTGACTAACTACATGTACGAGAAAACCATTGCCCTATGTAATTTCCCCTCTATGTTATACTCGCTCGATGAAGTATTTTTGCAACACCTAAATTTATTTATTTATTTATTTATTTATTGTGTTGTTTGTTTGTTTGGGTTTTCGGTAGCTCTTTTGCAACACCATCCTAGCATCATCATTCTCACATAATCAAAGACACATGCACTCTCTTTCTCGTCGAGTGCTCTTTCCCGTTAAGTACAACCTCCACAAGTATATGTATCTCATGTTTTATAATTTTGACGAATCAACTTTAACACTGGTTAATAATGTTAAAGTTGAAAGAAAATTTCGTAAAATATAGAAAATCTACGAAAAATGTAAATTAAAACGAGGATTCATATCCCACGCTTCGCTACGAGTTCAAACATATTTTTTTTAGATGAGACAAAATCTTAATTTAGATCGACGTTAGTCACTTTTAATTTGTTTTTGCTTATGAAAACCTTTTTATATAGCTTTTTTCCTTCGATTCAGATGAACAAATATCAAAAGCTAATAAATTTAGCACAAAAAGTTGGAAGAAGTTAAAGTTTCTACAAAGTTAAGAGCACTAATTAACCGAGCCTCCCGAGTTATAACATAACGCACTCGACTTTAGGGGTGCGTTAACTTACCACCTCCTGCGTTAAGACCGTGCGTTAACACGGTGAGTTATGGGGTTAACGTGCGTTAAACTTGACTTTTGCTAAAAAAAATTAAAAAAAATAAAAATAAAAAAAAATCATTCTAGCCCCCTATACTTTTATTACCGTTAACAACGGCTAGTTTATTAAAAAAAATAATAAAAACATAAGAAACATTTTCTAACCCATTTTCTTACCACTATAAATACCCATCTCACACACCTTTTATTTTCACACTTACACAACTCAAATTCAACCTATATACTTCCTCTCTATAAGAAAAAAAAATCAATCAAAACTTTCATATTCATAATGGATCCGAATGAAAATAACCAAGAAGAAAGGAGTTTCTCCGATATAGATGATGAAATTGACATGGAGTTTATGATAGCCGCGTTCGAATATCATCAACATTTGGAACAGCAAGAAGCAGCAGCTCGACAACGCATCCCGCGTACACGCATCGACTGTGAGTTTAAGATTGCCGAAGAACGTTTGCGTAGCGACTACTTTTATTAAGGGTGTAAGCATACGAACCGGAATTTTCGAAGAAGGTTTCGTATGAGCCGGAAACTATTTCTACAAATAGTTGAAGGTATTCAATCTTATTATTTCCGATCCTCTTCCAGATCATTTTAAATTCATGAACGAAGGAGTCGATGCTACGGGTCGACAGAGTATTAGTACACTTATGAGGTGTACAACTGCCATACGCCAATTGGCATACGGCAATACACGACCTAGATATGCATACTCAACTCTAACAAGACCTCATGGAACATGTTTGGCAAAAAAGTCTTCAACGTCAAGATGAAGAAGAAGATTCCGAGGACGATGAATAATTGTTTGTAATATTTATGTTTTTAAATTTCATATGTTTCGTAATGTAATATTTATGTTTTTTTTTCTTTTGTTTTAATTCCGTATTGTAATATGTTTAAGAATTAATGTTATGGTTTTAAATAAATGAAGTATTTGTTAAAGTTTGGGGTTGAAATTGAAAATAATTGAGGTGAAGGTGAGTTAAGGTGAGTTATGATACCATGGTGGAAAGTGGTAAGTTAATGTTAAAAGGTTAAAGCTAATGTGGCGCTGACGTGGCAGTGAGTTATATCTTAACCCGATGGCAACTTACCTTATGCTCTAAGGGACGACTACTAAATTTTTGAGACGGTTTACGTTTGGGTGTTATTTGGTTATTTCCAAAAGTTTAAAGTTAAAGGGTTGTTTGGTATATGATGCATATCAGCATTTATGTATTGACCAGTCGAATCACATCGGGCCAATTGCACACATTAAGCCCATTACTAGAAGACCATAGTTAGGCCCAAGTATCATTTATCATTAACAAGTGAAATACTTGGCACGTCTATCACTAGACTGGATAACATGCGCAAGTTGAATAGAACAACCGTTAGTGGTCTCTATAAATAGTTGCTGTTAGCAGCATAGCTGCATTTGCACTCCTTTGCAGTGTAAAAGTTACGTTAACTAAGTTTCAATACTAATAAGTTTCATTCTTTTTGATATGGTATAATAAGTTGCATTCTTTTTGATGAAAATGATGCAACACTCGCTTCTTGTTCCGTACGATGTCCATTTCCTGAGCACTTTGATCACAATCGGCTCATCTTCGTCTCTAGGTTTAAGATTGGCTATAATCTTTGCTGCCATTTTACTACATAGAAGAATTTGATTATATACAAAATAAGTTACCTCTAAAACAATAGACAAAGACAAATATGATGACAAAAGATTTAGAAAATAATGATAGTAAGTATAACCTTTTTAAAAACATTGGCCGATGTATCTCTAGATAACTGAAGTTATAATTTTCCATTATTGTCCTTAAGCTTATTGATTGCCATGGTATAGGACAACCTGATTGGGAATTGCTTTCTCCTTGTCCTTTTTCAAAGATTTCAGAGGGGATTAAACAAAGTAAAGTTCTCGTAATTGGAT
This sequence comes from Artemisia annua, assembly GCA_014162995.1. Lineage (NCBI taxonomy): Eukaryota > Viridiplantae > Streptophyta > Magnoliopsida > Asterales > Asteraceae > Artemisia > Artemisia annua. The sequence continues at coordinate 104,210 of LBNU01021755.1, forward strand.
TAACGATTGGAGGTTCAATTAATAAAATGAGACACTCTTTTATACACTATTCATTTTCATGTACTTATAGAACTTTAATAAAACAACTAGTTTAATAGCAAATAGAAAAAGAAATGTATCATCAAACCCGTAAGCAATCACAATCAACAACATCAGCCACATAATGTATAATACCCATTACCAAAAGAAAATACATGAACATTATGAATCGACTCCTAAAAGCACACGGCCATAAATTCTTTCAATCATTCTATTCAAGCCTAGTTAAGGAATATGAGGTGAGGTGATCAAGCATATCAATAAATCAAGATTTACACAAATAGCCGCAGCTTGACTATGTATGCCAAGCCATTAGGTTCAACAAACGCATGTCAAGATGAGTACATATCCGGGGGTGTTTGGTTTTCACTAGGCATGAATAAAAAATTATACTGAAGTATAAAAACATATAAAAACACACAATTAAATTTCACACAAATTAAATAGAACTTAAGGTGTGGCAATAAGGTTTAGCTTGTTATTTGGGTCTCACGGGTGCCACATCACCATAACACAACCCCTTATACAACCCTCCCTTATCATAACTAAACACAACAACTTCATTTTGATACCACCACTTAATATATTTTTTTTATTCAATTTTCCAAATATCATAAAATTCATTCATAAAATTACAATACAACATATTAAAAACATAAAATAACGATACGAAAAAAAATGATACGGAAAAAAAAAACATACGAAACTTAAGAAAAGGAAACTAATTATTTTGTTGTTGTTGCATATATTCTTGCCATAGATGTCGTTGCCAAACATGCTCGATGATATTTCGTTGAAGCTTTGCATGTGTGCGTTTATCACGGAGTTCTTTGAATTTCTTTCTTGCACTTCGCATCGCTCGACCCATGACCGTTGTAAATTTATTCACGGACAAATATACATCTCGCTCATTTAGGATATCGCAAATTTTTGATCTTTCAAAATCATATTATGCAATATGATGCATGTGTATATGATTCTCCGTAACTTGTTGACAGCCCATTGACGCGCCGGTTGGGCAATAATATGCCAACGTCCTTAGAGGACACCAAAAGCTCTTTCAATGTCTTTTCAAGCACTTTCTTGTTTCCGTTTAAATACGGTATGTTTGTCGGAATGTGCAACCATAAATGATTTGACAAAAGATGACCACTCTGAGTAAATCCTGTTAACTAGATAATATCCTTGATCAAATTTAACTCCGTTTACTTCAAATGGAACCACGGGGGCGATGTCATAAAGCAGGTCGTCGAATAACGGAGAATTATACAAAAAAGTTAGATAGTTATTCGCATCCGCTACCCCAAAAAATGCATGCCAAATCCACAAATCGTATGACGCAAAGGCTTCAAGCATTATAGTTGGATATTTTTTTATCACCTTTGTGAAATTGCCCTTGCCATTCTTTCGGACAATTTTTCCATTCCCAGTGCATACAATCAATGCTTCCCAACATTCCCGGTAACTTATGAACCGCGTTATGTGCGTTGTATTAGTTGTGAATGTCATTCACGTCTGGTTTTCTTTAAAACTCAGGCATATACAATTGGATTACACACATAGTAAAATGATCTTGACAATCGCATGCAGAATGTTCCCCTATTTGTAAATATTCATCTAATGCATTAGGTGATATGTCGTGAGCCAATTGGCATATGAAGGATGTGCATATCATAATCACACTAAAACTCATTTGACTCGCAGCATCGGGTCGGACCCTAAAGAAAACAAAATGGTTAGGAAGAGGATAATGAGTTTCAATATATGTTTCAATACCTTGGACTATTTCTAAAAATAGTTTACGGCTCATACGAAAGAAACGTCTAAAATCTGTGTCCAGATATTTTGGGTTATCACCAAAATAGTCGGCCATTAGACGTGCTTCAGCAACATCACGTTCACGGTTGATGCATCTACTGCGGTGTGAACTTTCGGCTTCTTGTTGTTGCAACGATTGCTCAATCTCATATTGTTGTAGAATCATCTCCAGCTTCGATATCTCATCAAGATCACTTTCACCGGAATAAGATGAATTATTCATGTTTATTGGTTATTATAATGTAGTGTTTTGAAAGAAAGGTTGCGTAAAATTTGTAAAAATGTGTTAGTATTTATAGTGTGAAATTTATGTTTATTTAAATAATAATAATAATAATAATAATAATAATAATAATAATAATAATTAAATAACGGATAAATCAAAAGTTAAAACGTTGTGTAACGTTCTCTTCTGACAAAAAGGACCAAAAAGAAAGAGAGTTTGCTTCGTCGTGCAAACAACAACTTTGCGTGGCGAAGGACAACAATCGTCCTTGGTGTGGCCGCGAGTTGATAACGAGAGACGACAAGCTCCACGTAGGAGTGGCGAAGAGAGCTTCGTTGTCATACCCCAAGCTCTTAGAGCAAGGGAGCAGATTCGACCAAGGGACCTCTCCAGCAAAACACAACAAACTTACCACTAAGATAACATCTTAATTTGTTTTAAGTTTGTGCTCAAGGCCATATAACTACTATACATACAGTATTAAGCTAATGGTGTGGTTACTTTAGATCTACAGTAACTACCATTTTGACAAATGTTAATTAGTACGTAAATAGGAGTCTTGTGTTAGACTCGATAATAACATATTTTGCTCTGTATTTAAGTGTTGATTATACAAATGACATAATTCCAAAAAATGTATCTAACATGACCACACGGTGTTCACAAACGAAGTGTTATTCTATCAAAATTGGTTTGGTATTACAAATAGACTTTATTTTGAAATGAACTAAATAAACTTTATTAGAAAAACGATACAAAAGAAAAAGAAAGAAAAAAGGAAAAAACGATTAATGAACTATAGTCGTATGGATGTGGAAAATACACAGGTTTTCCTTTCCACGTTCCAAGGGTTGAGACTTGAGAGGTCAAGTTAAGGATCAAAGGTGTATGAGAGGGATTTTAAATTATTCATTTCGGATAATAAGCAAATCACGTCATTAGTCTATTTTATGAACGAAACGTCATTAGTCCATGTACATGAATAATTTAACAAAAATAACTAGCTACCTAAAAGGTTTTTGTTCCCAAGTCTATATGAAATTTGTACTAGTATTGTTTTTGTAGTTTTGGTACTTTCAGTATTTGAACTGAAATCTAAAACAAAGCTTAAAGTTCTTCAATATCAGTTTAAAAATGTTACAGCAAATAGAATGAGGTTTTCGTACTTTCAATGAGGTTTTCCAACTCTATCTTTGGTCACATTAGGTTGGATAGCAAGGCAACACCAAGTTCACCTTACACCTCAGCGCTACGTCAGCTTTCTCTCTTCTCTCACTTCCCTTCACCCCTTTTTGTGGACAAGGTAGGTCACCTGAACTTTTTTTTTTTTTTCCTTGGAAATTGAAACCGTAAACGTACGAAAATAAAAACCCAAACGTACGAAATTAAAATGTTGCATAAACATTATATAAAATACATTAAGAAATACGATCCGATACGAAATACAATACGATACGAAATACATAAAAATATAGCTTAATATGAATGCTCCCCACATGCAGAATCATACTCAGGAGACTCCACATACACAAATTCCTCAATGTACACCGCCCGTTCTGCTTCTTCTTTCCTGAGTTTCTCCTCCCACTATTGTTAAATCCTCACTTTCTCTGCTTCAACTTCTTTTAATGCCTGTTCCCCACACACAATTTCATAATGCTGATTTGCAGTTAATCCAAAAGGATTATTTGCCTCATCTTCATAACCCGTAAACTGATGATGTTGTTGCTCAACAATGCCATGTGTATCAGCAGAAGTTGATGCACCTAGCCCAAGTTGTTCATCTGTTGTGAAATCGGACCAACAATTTTATTTTCTTCATAGCTCCAACGGATTTTGTTGCTGATGTTGGCTAGTATCCGTGAAACACACGTCCACAACGTTTCACTAATGGCGTCGTCTTTCTTGGCTTTATCACTCAAACATTGGTCAATCACAGCTTGTCTTTCAGCAGAAATGTCTTCGCATTTCGCGTATCATTGTCTCAAACGGATTTTGTTGCTGATGTTGGCTAGAATCCGTGAAACACACGTCCACAACGTTTCACTAATGGCGTCGTCTTTCTTGGCTTTATCACTCAAACATTGGTCAATCACAGCTTGTCTTTCAGCAGAAATGTCTTCGCATTTCGC
>LBNU01021755.1:110873-126893 GCA_014162995.1 Artemisia annua
ACCGTTTGGCATAACCTTGTATTAGATTCTTGAGCGATGTCTTCCTTAAATGTATTGGGTCAAAGGTATCTGATTCACATGGTTTACACATAAATCAAATTTATTTAAAAAATTTTTACTATATGGATATATAAGAATTTACATGAAAATTTGATATATAAGTACAACTCAATAACTATGCACTAGTTTTTTCATATGTATTAATATCAATTATATCTTGTAAAAATTAGTTTGGATGAAAGATTTAACTTTTGCTTTAGTGAATAGATGTTAATGTTTGAGCGTTGGATGTTGTTGTTTAATTTAACTATTTGATATCATGTTGTACAAAATTGTGGGTTTATAGTAGCACATAATAGCGTTGATGAAGGGTTAAAATATAATCTGTAAAGGTTTTTTGAAATGTTTTTAGGATATCCGTATATAACTTTAAATAATTAAGATTACATGAGTCGTTATAAATACAATCCGTATATTTATTTTCATATCACAGTAACTCGTACTTACCATCTGATATTATATTACCGTTAATAATAATTTACTGATATTTAATATTCAAACCCGTGGTACGTATAGATTAACTTAATAGGATAACATGAGTTCTTATTTATATTTACGTACACAGTAAAATATATTTAATAGATGGAAAGTTTAAAAGTAATATTTAATTTTAAAGTATTAAGTATATTAAACTAATTCATACATTTATAAATTGTTTATAAGTTTAATGGATTGGAAGTCTCAAACAATCTAATTACTCATGTAATTGTAAACAATTCATGTTATAAGTGTGAGAGGTTTAAAGTGTAAGGTTATTTGTTTATTATCTAAAGTTATCAAAAAACATGGAGATTTATAATTTACACTTTAACTCCATATATATATTTAAAATTAACCAAATGTTTCTTATATTTACCTCCTATTTCTTAAGTTGTTTTTCATTAAATTTTGACACTTAATTTTTATGTATTTTTTTCCTCAAATCAAATTCTCTCACAAATTTATTAAAGTTCCGACAAAAGCAATTCAATTTTGACTTTTTATTTGTGCCAATCATAATTGCTCGATTTCGCTTATGTTTGTCAAAATCGGATTTTCCTATTGGTCCAATTTTTTTTCACTAAGAGTTGTTTGTTTTATTAAAAAAACTCCGAAATTATGTAATTCTTTTATTAATAAAAGATTTTTATGAACGAAACGATATCCATTAGGTCCATACGTGAATTAATTTAACAAAAATAACTAGCTACCTAAAAAGGTTTTGTTCCCAAATCTATATAAAGTTATGTACTAGTATTTTGTTTTGTAGTTTTGGTAACTTTCAGTATTTAACTGAAATAAAAAACAAAGAGCTTAATGTTCTCATTCAGGTTTTAAAAAATAGGTACAGCAAATAGAATGAGGTTTTCGTTACTTTCAATGAGGATTTCCAACTCTATCTTTAGGGTCACGTGTAAGGTTGGATGGCCAAGGGCAACACCAAAGTTCACTTACACCTCACGCTCGTCACGTTCTCTTCTTCTCTCACTTCCCTTCACCCCTTTTGGGGTGACAAGGTAGGTCACCTTGAACTTTTTTTTTTTTTCCTTGAATTCGAAACGGTAAACGTACGGAAAATAAAAAACCCAAACTTACGAAATTAAAAGTATGCATAAACATTATATAAATACATTAGAAATACGATCGATAACGAAATACAATACGATACGAAATACCATAAAATATTAGCTTAATATGAATGCTCCCCACATGCAGAATCATACTCAGGAGACTCCACATACACAAATTCCTCAATGTACACCGCCCGTTCTGCTTCTTCTTTCCTGAGTTTCTCCTCCCACTATTGTTAAATCCTCACTTTCTCTGCTTCAACTTCTTTTAATGCCTGTTCCCCACACACAATTTCATAATGCTGATTTGCAGTTAATCCAAAAGGATTATTTGCCTCATCTTCATAACCCGTAAACTGATGATGTTGTTGCTCAACAATGCCATGTGTATCAGCAGAAGTTGATGCACCTAGCCCAAGTTGTTCATCTGTTGTGAAATCGGACCAACAATTTTATTTTCTTCATAGCTCCAACGGATTTTGTTGCTGATGTTGGCTAGTATCCGTGAAACACACGTCCACAACGTTTCACTAATGGCGTCGTCTTTCTTGGCTTTATCACTCAAACATTGGTCAATCACAGCTTGTCTTTCAGCAGAAATGTCTTCGCATTTCGCGTATCATTGTCTCAAACGGATTTTGTTGCTGATGTTGGCTAGTATCCGTGAAACACACGTCCACAACGTTTCACTAATGGCGTCGTCTTTCTTGGCTTTATCACTCAAACATTGGTCAATCACAGCTTGTCTTTCAGCAGAAATGTCTTCGCATGCTTATCATTGTCTCAAACGTTCTTTCTTTGCCTTTGCGAGCTCAAACTGTTTGATAACTTAGACAATAGCCTTTTGTCGAGCCGCATCGTCTTGCTCGCATTGTTTTTTAATATAAGCTTTAATTTCTTCGACGAGATGAGGGAGACGACAAGCTATATTAGAAGTTTAGATGCTTCTTAATGTTAATATAAAATAGTGGAGTTGTGTTTAAAAAATGGTGAAATAGTGGTTTAAAAAAATGATGAATTGGAGGGTATTTATAAGTAAAAAAGGGGTAGTGTGTAATTTTTAAATTTTTTTAAACAACTCAACGGTTAAAAAAATGAAATGTGGCCCAGTTTTTTTTTCTTCAAATTATTAAGGTGAGCCATTCACCTTATTTCGTCTTGAGAAGCTGGAATCGAGCGTGAGAGGAGGTGATGGGCAAGGGAGTCACGAGTGAGTTTGAAGTTAAGGTGAGGAGTTCACCTCCCTTGCCATCTAGTTTTAAATATGTACCTAACTCTATCTTTGGTCACTTTAAATATGTACCTAGTGATGTTTAAACCATAGACTTCATGTGAAAATATAGTATGCCTTACCACTAGTTTATTTGTTGGCAGTTTTCTTGTAAATAAGATGGAATACCTGAAAAATGTATTTATCAGATTTAATAAAAACTAGCACATTACAAATGTTTATATAAGAAACGGTAAAACCCTAAAATCTAGTACGGGCTGGGCCTGTTGGCCTTTATTAGCTAACATTATCTCTCAAACTCATAATGTTGCAACGGTAAACATTGAAAGTTTGTCAAACAAAACATAAACTAAACTTGGAAACAATCAATAATTTCGGAGCGTTCTAAGAGAACAAACTTGGTGTTAGACAAAGTCTCAAACTGATGCAGTCCAAACTGTAAACTATGAACAAACTTTGTGTTAGACATAGTCTCAAACTGATGTAGCTAAAACTTTCCTCCAAAAAATGGGAGAAAAGTGAAGTAAACTAAAGTCTTGCATGTCAAATGACGAAACTATTCTTATTTTTAAACTTTAAAACATCAAATTATGCGTATAATTGTAAATGAACCCATTATTTTCAATTTCACTCTTTAATTTTTAACTCAAGAATACAAAGCCTTACTAATCCTTTCTTCATTTTCCCTTCTTTATTTTTCAACTCAATAACAAAAACTTTTTTTAATCCCCATTTTCTTTACTTTTGTTTCTTCATTTTCACCTTCATTTCTTCAATAAAAAACTCGAGAACCTAATGTTAAGGAGGAAAAGAAAATGAAAAGTACTGAAAAATAAATGGTGATTTGATTGATTTTGAAGTAAAACTTTGTCTCCTAAAATTTGATTAAAAATGTTTACTTTCAATTTCTTTACTTTTTCCTTACTAATAATCAAAATTTGAAACATAGTATTAGCGGATTTTTTTTTTTTTCTTTTTCCTTCATTGTAACATATTGAATTTAAAAGTCAATTATGTGCGAATTATAAGATGTTTTCCAAAAATAAAACACATAATAAAAACTAAACTAAATTTGCTTCATGTCAAAACCTCGTATGTGCATGAGGATGATACATAATTTTACCCAATTATAATTATGATTAATGCTAACATCCAATGTACAACAAGAATCATACACAATATTTATTATTTTTAAAACAACAAGTAAAACTATTTATAACATGGTAATTTGTTTGTATTTTAATCAATAATAATAATTCGCGTGTATGCACGAGTATTATAACTGATATTAGTGATAAGTGGTCTGTATTTTATCAAACGTGACCAAATGAAGCTTTGTTAATCGGACATAGGTCTTCTTTTATAAATATTTCTTTCATTGCGTTTTCATTTATTATATAATATATATTATTAAATAAAAGATACCATGGCCAAATAGAAGCGTCATCACATGCGTGCATGAAATAGACAGCATGACTCCCCCTCACACGTTACTTTTTGTTGTTTTCCCACAGGCCACATCTGCCCTTCTAAACATTTATAGTACACATTTCTTCAATATAGCCTGTCAAATAAAATTAGCAAGTAGTATCATAGAAGCTTTCGTCGTTATATGAGGTTTCTAATGGATGCATAAATTGCAATACTATCAAAAAGTTTATGTCTCGATCAGGGGCGGTACCAGAAAAATTTTCAAGAGGGGGCAAAAGTTAAAAGTAGGTGTCAGTCGGGTCATGTCAGTAACTCGACCTTTGTTACTATAATGAAATCGAATTTACTTTTAATGAAAGAGAATTTTTCGGTATTTGTTTACATGCGAGAACCAAAACAAAGAATTGATGATGATATGCACACTATTTAGCACATACGAACTTTTTATGAATTGATGCAAATAAAAAGGTTGAATAACAAAAATTCACAAAAATCTATAAAGTAACACAAAAATCGAACATTATATCTCAACAAAAGTGAAAATGTCCTTAACCACTTGACTGTGATGCAACTATTGGATAAATTTTCACAGTTTATTTATCCATTTATGTGGGCAAAGTGAAATTCCCTGATCAATCGACATTACTCGAGTGAACTTTGTGGGGGCAACTGCCCACAGTGCCCCCATTGTGGTACCGCCCCTGGTCTCGATAGCATCTTTTTTGTGTAAGAATCGTCCCAACTAAAATGATTGTGAATTCAAGCACTGCTTAGGACATGTGAGATATTATGTAGTGTGTATATTGTGAGGTAGTTTATTTGCCGTTTTAGGAAAAAAAAAGTCTAAATACTATTGGACCAATGAATAACAACTAACTATTTGCCGTTTTAGAACTGTGAGATAGTATGTGTTATGTATATTATGAGGTAGTTATTTGCTGTTTAAGGGGAAGGAAGGAAAAAAAAGAAACAAAGAAAAAAAAAATCTAATACCATTGGACCAATGAATAACAACTAATTATTTTGGAAGTTATACCATATGGTTGACAAACTTTGCAAAACGTTAAATAACTTATCTTACCATACCAACATCAAATAAAGTGATCTAACATATTCATATAAAAAGTCGGTCTAAAATTACTAGGCCATAATACAACTATTACGGTTAATTTTTCGAAATTTTTGGTTATCAGTGTATTATTTTTTTCCCCGTTTTCCATTATTTGATGTAAATGAAAGTATGAAACGCATAAATTTGAGCAACTATTCTACACCGACAAATACTTATTGAGTTATTGTCAAATCTTTTGCATAAAACTTCACGTATTCACATAATCAAAAGTTGAATTTATCATCCCTCAAAGAAGCTACGTGACATTTACTCAACCTTATATTTGACTTTTAACGATACCAATAATTCAACCCCACAATAAAATTCAATGGAAAATTACAAATTAAAGTCGTGGTCTGAATCATTTCCCACCACATGATAGAGATCAGATCTAGATTAAACAAGGACTATAATCGTAACTTCTCATAAATATCAAGGAGAAATATTATAAAATTCATTACGTAAACCAGATACATTGAACCTGGACATAACATTTCATGCCTATAAATAAAACCTTATTCTCCAATCAACGAAACCCCGTACCATAACAGAAACCTTAAAAACATACAAAAAAATCTTTGTGAGTTTGTAACCAATAGATATAAATTATAATGGCTCCAAGTATTGTTGTCCCGTCTGTGCAAACGTTGCGGTCGCAAAATGCGACCACAACGGTTGCACAGGAAGAAGTACTTTTAAGACGTAGAAACGAGGAGCTAGAGCGCGAATTAAAAAGAAGTTTAGAAAGAGAAGAAAAAATGAAAAATGAATTGCAAAAGACGTGGCAGAGGCTCCGCGTAGCTGAAGACGCGGAGGAGCGTTTGTGTTCGCAGCTAGGGGAGCTGGAAGCTGAAGCTGTAGACCAAGCTCGTGCTTATAGGGAGCGGCTGGTGTCCTTGATGGAACAATTGTCTGTTGCTCAAAAAGTTATCGAGTCTGGTTCTTTTAGGATGGAATTGTGAAAAATAAAAAAATGTAAAATGTAGAGATTGTAAGTTTTGTTTAGATTTTGTAAAATTGTTTTTGTTTTTTATGGAATTTTGTCAAATAAGAAACTTTTTCGTTAAATTTGCTTTGTGTGTAATTTGTAAATTTTTCTACCATGTACACCTTAATACGTAAAATAGTAATTATTGTTTGTGATGGATGTTTTGCATATTGTCGACATCAAATGTTTCAATCGCGGATTAGGATGCAGTGATGGAGGAAAAAGGTGTCGTCAAGAAAAAGAAAAGAGTGTCGTTTCTCTTTTTAATTCAATGAAATGAAATGGAATAAATCCAAGGAAACAAGAGTGTCGTTTTGCTTAAAAGAAGAATAAACCCAGAGTATTTCTTTCGTCAACATTTTTACCTCTCTTGCAGATGAATGTGATTCTATATAATATTGATTGACATTGTGCATTTACTCCGTATTTGAGATCATAGAAAGATTTGTGGTCTAGTAAATTAATATGGGTTTATTTAATTAAAAAAATAAAAAGTTATGTACACGGAGGCCGCCCAATTATTAAATTTTGGCCTTCTATTTTTTTTTTAAAAAAAAATTAACATATGGACAACTCAAATATGTGTTTGAACTCGTTTATACCGATCTCGTTCAACTTCTTGCTAGAAATTCGTACCACTTGAATGACAAAGCTAATTTTAACATATCAAAACAATAACATTATAAATTTAAATGAAAACATTAGTTAATTTATCATAAATCGCTTTTAACTAAATGAAATTGTACTTAGATAATGAGGAAAACTAATATTTTACAATTCAATAGTTTTTGGTGTTGTTAAAATATGCTACGCTTAGTTTTATTCCCGTTGTTTTAAACATTTTTGAGAAAAAATTATCCGAAATTTGTATAAACGAAAGCAAACACATAAATAAGTAGCCTATAATGGATTAAATAATTGTAACCATAGCGAGTGACATAATGGATTGAAGATATTTGTATGTCAAAATAATGATAAAGTTGTGGACCCAAACTTTTGATATTTTACTTTTTAGATATTTTAGAGGGTAATAAATAATTTATGTTACTACTCTTTTCGTCTCAAAATATAAGTCCAATTTAATTTTTTGAATCGAACTTTAATCTTGAATATTTTTTTTTTGTATTATTAAATCTTGATGCAAAATATATAAGTGGATTGTGTTTTAAATGTATTTTCATTTGGTATAAATTTTATCAAGTGTTATATAATACAAACAAAAATATTTAAAGTCAAAGTTCGATTCAGAAAGTCAAATTGGACTTATATTTTGGGACGAAAGGATTATAAGTTATGACGTTTTATACCAGTTAAATACGGTGTCAAAAAAAGGCAGTTAGACGGGCTTCTACACATCTTACATCACTTCAACCCGTCCTATTCTAACGACTGTTGGGAATATTCAATCGATACATCAGGTATATATTTGGTCTCTTCTCTCAAAAGATATATGGAACGCAGAACCCTCATGTTGGTTCTGGATGCTGTCAGCTGGAATAAATCCGTCTCAATAAAAGTTAACATCTTTTTTTGAGACTTGCTATCGACCGGCTTCCCACTAGATGCAACCTTGACAAACGCTACATTGGTCTTGATTCTACCCGATGCCCCCATGTGATGACAGCCTTGAGCTGAAGTAACATATTTTTGTGGATTGTAAATTAAAATTGCTAATTCAGTTTGGAATTGGGTTTCCAAATGGCGGGGCTTCGATGACTACCCAAAATCTCTCACATGTCTCATCTCATGGGTTGACTTGACAAACCTTAACGGCATTATGAAGCGCTGCTTTGATGCGGTTATCCCAACGACATTGTGGCTGCTTTGAAAATTCCGAAACAAGACTTGTTATGGCCCTAAACGTTCGAGTGAAGATGCAATTGAGCATGACAATATGACCTCATAGTCCATTCTCACATTTGGATCTCGAATAAAAATTCAAAAGTTAGGGCGGGTTGGTTGGATTAGAATGTTAATCCTAAAACCGCTTGAAATATCTCTTTGTAATTCTTTTGTTCCTTTTTTTTTTATTTTTTTTTATTTTTTTTTTCCGAAAAACAAATAATATTTATATTGATATGGATCTGAAGATCAAATTGAGATTTATATGAAAGGTTGTAAATAGACAACCTTTAAACTACATTGAACAACATCACATCCTTTGAACTAACTTGAACTATAACACACCTTCGCATCACATTGAACAACAACCATATAAAAATACTTTAACCCTTGAGTGAGTGAAAATAACAAGAATTTAAGCTTGAGCTTCATTGTGAAAACTCTTGAAATTGAAAGTACCACTTGAGCTTGTGAAATCTCTTTAACTTGAAAATACCACTTGAGCTACCAGAAATTCAAAAAAACAACACCCCCTAACTTTTAATCAAGCCAACACCTATAACCACCGAACACCAAACCACCGAACACCTTACCACAAAAATGGGCAAACACCTCGTGAATGACATAGAAACGGCTGCTAAGCAGAAACTTGAAATCGAAACCACACCTCTAACACCAACTCATGACACATTGGACCTACTACAATTGAAGTGAATGGGACATATGTAAAGGAAGACAAGATGGTAGAAGGAGGCTTGACGGAACAACAAAGGAATCGAAGCTGAATGTCAATATGACAAAAAGAATAGTCAAGACGACGCAATCCGACGAGGTGGTAGGTCAGCGAGAATGATAAATGGAAAAATACAAAGGTTGGAGATATCAAAGTCGTTCAGGACACCAGATACAAGTAGAGCGAAACAACCATGACCTAACATAGTGGTTAGATACGTCATATCACTGGCATGAATCTGATGGCCAAAGATGGTGAGTTTGAAACTGAAAATCCATATCTGAAACTCTTGAAAGTGAAAAAAGGAAAAACATTGACTGATGATCCATCTGAAATTTTTGAAAGTGAAAAGGAATGAACCATTGAAATGAAGAAGCTACATTTTAAAAAAGAGAATGAGTGCCCTCCGAACTACCGGCGGAAGCCGTTGGCCGGAGGCTTAGATCTGAAAATTGGATTTGATAAAGTGGGAGGATGCCTTTTTCTAGCTCTTTGTTGGTTTGTTTTAATAAAAGTTCGCCATTCAAAGAACAGAATAAAGCTTTTGCCCAATTTTATTTTACATTTTCATGATGTATTAAGTAATATCGTGAGGATTACATTGTTTAACAATAATGGCTAGCAAGACATCATTTGAGCTAACTTCTAATAGATCAAACGTGCGTCATGTCAAAAATACAAACTTTATCGATNGGGAATCCCTTATGTGAATGCAACATTCACGCGCCACTCCCTTGTCCAATCAAAAAAGTCACATGCGAGTACATTTTTCAAGATGAGAAAAGGTGAACGATTCACCTGGTTGAGTTTTACAAAATCATGGACCCCATTTTTGTGTTTTATTGTTTTATATTTGGTTTTTGAGTGTGTGTGGGGTATTATAAAGAGGTATATTTGTATAAAGTGAGTTCTTTAATGAAAAGTGAGGGTAAGGTGACCATTTCCACAAAAAAGTAAGAGAGAGTAAAGGAAGTGAGAGGAGAGAGAAAACTAATGTAACGCTGAGGCGTATGGTGAAAATGAATATGCTTTGGTCTTTAGTCTAAAGCGATTGAAAGAGTCACCTCATTTTGTTTGTAATGAAATCGATTCATCATCCACTCAAATGTCAAATAATTAAATGTAAAGAAAAGTTAACAACGAACACGATAAAAGATGGAATTAAGTGCTTCTTAACTAACAATGTTCCAAATTTCCCGTTAAAGGCAGGGACCATGACAAAAACCATAAACAATACTTATTAACAAATTAAACCGAATATTAACATGTAATCCACATTTAATCTTTGTAATTTACTTCTTAGGTTAATGCCACAGGGCCATAAAAAAGTCATCACATGCGTGCATGAAATAGACAGCATGATTTCGCCTCAGCTCACACTTTACTATAATAATCTATCAAAAGAAATTATTTAAGTATCATAGAAACTACGAATAAATTTTGTCATCGCGTCGTCTATTTGAAACAGATGTACAAATTAAAGGCAAATCGCTCTCTACTTCATTTGAGGATCAAACTTTTTTTGGTAAAATTGCATATATATCTCTCCCAAAATGAATAATTGCATATATATTTTTGGTACAAATTTTTGATGCATATAATACAATGGTTTTTATGCATGCTTTGGATATATATGCAATTATACATTTCCGGAAGAATATATATGCAAAAACCCTAACTTTTTTTACATACCAACGGACTAATCTCTACCCTTCATCTTTATTTAATTTAATGGATGAGATTAATCACAATAATTAAAAAAAAAAAAACCACTTTTATTTTTTTTTCTTCAAATATTAATATCTTTCAGACCGTTAATTGTTAAGGGAAAAAAAATATACCGTTACGACGAACATTTAATTATCTTTCTATATATAGGTACTTTGATATACTTTCGACAAAAAAAAAATCGTTTTTTTCACGTTTTTTTTTCGTTACCGAAAAAATCACATGTGATATTACACTAATATCACATGTTATATTACATATCACATGTCATATCACATGTGATATTACATATCACATGTGATATGACATATCNTTCTATATATAGGTACTTTGATATACTTTCGACAAAAAAAAAATCGTTTTTTTCACGTTTTTTTTTCGTTACCGAAAAAATCACATGTGATATTACACTAATATCACATGTTATATTACATATCACATGTCATATCACATGTGATATTACATATCACATGTGATATGACATATCACATGTGATATACCATATGTGATATTACATATCACATGTAATATATCACATGTGATTTTTTCGGTAACGAAAAAAAACGTGAAAAAACGAAATGTTTTTTTGTGTTGAAAGTATATCAAAGTGCCCGTTTATAGAAAGATAATTAAATGCTCGTCGCGATGGTGTAATTATTTTCGCTTAACGATTAATGGTTTAAGAGATATTTAAATTATAAAAAATATGTGAAATATTAAAATGTTTTTAATCTCAACCATTGATTTCTCTTTAAACGAATGGTAGGGATAAGTCCCTTGGTATATAGGAAAAGTTTGATATTTAAAATAACTCTCCTCAAAGTTAATACCCAACTTTATCTAAGTTTTTTGTTTTTTGTTTTTTTCCTCCTACAATTTAGTGTACCCAACATTTTTTTGGGGTTACAATTATAGAATTAATAGGTTAGTTGGTCACTTTTACTTCGAACTGATTTTCCTGCGACCTATTTTCCGGCGATCAATTTTTTCTGTGACCTATTTATCCGGCAATAATCTTTTTAACGGAGACCCTTTTTCCGGCGACCCATATTTCGGCAACCAAAAACAGGTTGCTAACTCTTTGCCGGAAAAGGGTCCTCGTCGGAAAGACTTGTTGCTCGAAAAATGGATCGCAGGAAAATCAGGTTGGAGAAGAAGGTGACCTTAAATTGAAATTGGATATAAATTCAAAAAAACAGTGAATTATTTGAAATCTTACACAAATACTTATAACTATTTGACGACAACATATTGGGTGTTCGAACTTACATATTAATGTTATATCACATGTGAAAAACCCTAAGGAAAAACAAAACAAAAAAAATTTGTTGAATCTATAAGAAAGTATTCATTTATTAAAAGATAATTAAATATTGGTCATAATCGTATAACTAGTTTCGTCTAACGATCAACGGATTTTAAGTCATATTATTTTCAGAAGAGATTGATAAAAGTCGTTGTTTTATTTTTATTAAAAATTAGTGGCTAAAAATGACCGCTCAAGTCATGGTTTTTATGGTGTCCAAAACATCTCTAAACAACTAATTAAAACTCTGATAATTACGTCTATATACAAATTCAATGTCTCTTTCATTATTTCTTTTCATATGTAGATTTGTGTGGAATTTGCATCTTATACTACAAAATTCTCAAATTATATACTCATTTTTTGAGCTATCCAATTATACTATGGGAAGTGATTGGCACACTCCCAAATTTTATTTGGACACTCCATTGCATGCAATAGACGGTTGTACTTTAAGTATAAGCTATTTTAACAATTTTTACAGTGGAATGTTCCAATAAAAAGTGGGAGTGTGCCAATCACTTCCCTTAGCTAAACGTGAGAGGTAAAAATGTTGTCGAAGGGAATATTATGGGTTTATTCTTCTTTTTAGCTAAACGACACTTCCTTGAATTAGAAAGAAAAACGACACTCTTATCTTTTCATTGACAATAATACCTTTTACCACCATCATTGCATCCTGGTCCGTATTTGAAATAGACAAAGAGTTGATGTCGACAATAAGCCAAACATGCATTCATAGCATTACCTTTTTTTTTTTTTTTTTTTTTTTTTTTCTTTATTTGAAAAATTAATTTAAATATTTTTTGCATTTATGTTAATAATTTAAAAACTTCAAACATATGATTAATAGCTTGAAGCTCTTGTTTAAGCATTAATTTTTCAATTCCAACCCTATATTGAGTTCTTAAAAAGCTTTGTTTTTGTTAATGCTTGATACATTGGAGGTAATGTGTGATTGAATAAAAGTGTGATGCGACAAATTCAAAAAGTCTTTAAAGACTAATTGCAATGCATTGTGTATGCTCTTAGAGCATCTATAATGGTTAGTTTACTCATGACTTTTTACTATTTGCAGATGGGATAAAGACTTGTTAAAGACTTTTTAAAGAATGAGTCGTATAAAACCAAGTTTTTTAAAAAGAAAAAAGAAAAANTAAATGCATGAAGTGTTTAAAGACTTGATGAATTGTAGATGCTCTTATACACGCCGTAATTACCATTTTATGTATTAATATACACATGTACAATTACACGTACATGGTAGAGAAATTTACAAATGACAGACAAAACAAACTAACAAAAATAGTTTCTTATCTGACAAATTTCCATAACCCAGATCCAAACAAAACCATTTTACAAAATATATAAACACAAATTACAATCTCTACATTTTACATGTTTTTATTTTTCACAATTCCATCCTAAAAGAACCAGACTCGATAACTTTTTGAGCAACAGATAATTGTTCCATCAAAGACACCAATCGCTCCCTATAAGCACGGGCTTGGTCTACAGCTTCAGCTTCCAGCTCCCCTAGCTGCGAACACAAAAGCTCCTCAGCGTCTTCAGCTACGCGGAGCCTCTGCCACGTCTTTTGCAATTCATTTTTCATTTTTTCTTCTCTCTCCAAACTTCTTTTTAATTCGCGCTCTAGCTCCTCATTTCTACGTCTTAAAAGTACTTCTTGCTGTGCGACCGTTGTGGTCGCATTTTGCGACCGCAACGTTTGCGCAGGCGGGACAACAATAGTTGGAGCCATTATATCTATTGGTTACAAACTCACAAAGATTTTTTGTATGTTTTTAAGGTTTCTGTTATGGTACGGGGTTTCGTTGATTGGAGAATAAGGTTTTATTTATAGGCATGAAATGATATGTCCAGGTTCAATGTATCTGGTTTACGTAATGAATTTTATAATATTTCTCCTTTACATTTATGGGAAGTTACGATTATAGTCCTTGTTTGATTTAATATCTGATCGCTATCATGTGGTGGGAAATGATTCAACATGCTACGCTACTCGACCACGTCTTTACTATGCATCCTTGAATGAATTTTATGAGGGTTGAATTATTGATATTCGTTAAAGTCAAATGTAAGGTTGAGTGATTGTAACGTAGCTCATTCAAGGGATGATAATAGATTCTAAATTTTCATATTTGATAACGTTAAGTTTTCTAGAAGCTATTTGACAATAAGTTTATGTAGAATTCATTGATCACTTTACAAATTGTATTTGATCCTAAGTCGATGATATATAATATATATCTCCTCAATTTTTCTTTCTTTCTTTTTTTTTTTTGGACAAAAAATTCAANAAAAAAAAAAAGACGCTATTAACATTAAATGACTTATGCATTAATTGTGAAACAAAGCATTAAATGCATGAAGTGTTTAAAGACTTGATGAATTGTAGATGCTCTTATACACGCCGTAATTACCATTTTATGTATTAATATACACATGTACAATTACACGTACATGGTAGAGAAATTTACAAATGACAGACAAAACAAACTAACAAAAATAGTTTCTTATCTGACAAATTTCCATAACCCAGATCCAAACAAAACCATTTTACAAAATATATAAACACAAATTACAATCTCTACATTTTACATGTTTTTATTTTTCACAATTCCATCCTAAAAGAACCAGACTCGATAACTTTTTGAGCAACAGATAATTGTTCCATCAAAGACACCAATCGCTCCCTATAAGCACGGGCTTGGTCTACAGCTTCAGCTTCCAGCTCCCCTAGCTGCGAACACAAAAGCTCCTCAGCGTCTTCAGCTACGCGGAGCCTCTGCCACGTCTTTTGCAATTCATTTTTCATTTTTTCTTCTCTCTCCAAACTTCTTTTTAATTCGCGCTCTAGCTCCTCATTTCTACGTCTTAAAAGTACTTCTTGCTGTGCGACCGTTGTGGTCGCATTTTGCGACCGCAACGTTTGCGCAGGCGGGACAACAATAGTTGGAGCCATTATATCTATTGGTTACAAACTCACAAAGATTTTTTGTATGTTTTTAAGGTTTCTGTTATGGTACGGGGTTTCGTTGATTGGAGAATAAGGTTTTATTTATAGGCATGAAATGATATGTCCAGGTTCAATGTATCTGGTTTACGTAATGAATTTTATAATATTGGTCCTTTACATTTATGGGAAGTTACGATTATAGTCCTTGTTTGATTTAATATCTGATCGCTATCATGTGGTGGGAAATGATTCAACATGCTACGCTACTCGACCACGTCTTTACTATGCATCCTTGAATGAATTTTATGAGGGTTGAATTATTGATATTCGTTAAAGTCAAATGTAAGGTTGAGTGATTGTAACGTAGCTCATTCAAGGGATGATAATAGATTCTAAATTTTCATATTTGATAACGTTAAGTTTTCTAGAAGCTATTTGACAATAAGTTTATGTAGAATTCATTGATCACTTTACAAATTGTATTTGATCCTAAGTCGATGATATATAATATATATCTCCTCAATTTTTCTTTCTTTCTTTTTTTTTTTTGGACAAAAAATTCAAAACCTTACACCACCCGTCTTACGAATACAATCTCACAAATGTTACTGGTTAGATTTTTCATAATTTCTTAGTTGACAGATGCACTAACATATCGTTGTTTTTAATTTTATTTTGCTATTAAAACACATTTAAATAAAATATACTTATCAGGTAAGGTGTCACGCTAACCTATTTTATAAATTTATTTTGGTCCATGTATTTTTGTAACTTTGTAAGCAGGGGAAAAACTAATCACGATAGCGGTGATTAAAGGGTAAAATTATTAAAGTTAAGAGGCAGGGCTTTAAATCCTATTTTTTCAAGACCATAAAATTTTAGAGTCTTTTATACAGTAAGCCAAAAGATCCGTGTAGAATCAATTTTTACCATAAAACCAAACAAGCAATTTTAGCCACTCATTTTTCTTATCAAAATAAAAAAAATAAACTTTTATCCTTTTTTTAAAAATTAAATATCTCGTAAACCGTAAATCGTTACGCAAAAAAAAAAAAAAAAA
>LBNU01021755.1:136536-156494 GCA_014162995.1 Artemisia annua
TATTATTTTAAGTGTTTTACTACCAATAGTTTTATAAGTGATGATTAATCATTCTAAAATTATAAAGACCACCATAGTTGAACATCAAGGGTCTGTTTGATAACGAGCTTTTTGAAGATATTTGGAGCGGTTAGCTTTTTATTTTGAAATAAAAGCTAAAAATAAAAAGCTCTTGTTTAGAAAAAAGCTTTGTTTGGTTGATATAGTTGAAGCTTTATCTTTAATATTTTAGCTCCAATTTGAACAGCTAGTGAAATGAACGTTTAAATAATATGTAGAGCTACATGGAAAGAATTTACACTTATTATACCCTCAATTTAATAATAATGTAACACACTTTTTTAGTTTTTGATCAGCGACTAATCGACTATAACCTGTACTATATTTCTTTGTTAGTCATGTATGAAATAACAAATATACTGTATAATCATATAATAATCATCAACAAATATAATTTTTTTTTACTTTTTTATTTGTAAATTCACATCCCTATTATGCAAATAATTAATGGTTTCAATGTGTTGAAGTTTTCTATGTGTTGTAATATTAGGATTATGTGATATACGTTTTACTATTCTAGTAAAACCCATTAAACTAACATTGAAAATGTCAGTCAAGGAACATCCATTGTGATGAAACGAATCCAGATTGATATTGCTACATCAATATAAAATGCATGTCGTCAATGACTATCATAAGCATGTTGTCTTAAAGCACTACGATTATTATTTAATATAATGAGTCTACTACTTTTATGTTTTACACTTTTTTTTTCAAGTATAAATATGTCCTTTTACATCTTATAATTACAGTTAAAAACTACTTTACCAAACAATTTTATTAAAAAAAAGATACAGCTTGTAACACATGTTAACAGCTTGCAATTTACGGCATACAACTAATTTTGCCAAACATACTCCAATCTGCATTGTTTAACATCACATACATGTTTAAAATGATTAGATGTTTATAATTATGAAATATATTAGTTTAATTTTGTAATAATGTAATGCTTAATCATAACCCATATAGCGACTATGGTTAGCAAAATACGTAGTACTTATTTTTAAAAAATCATTAGTTAAGACACATTATGTAAGACTTAAGTTAAAGCAATATATAATCTTATTTTGATTACCAAAACCTATTTAATAATACTATTTGGCCATTGATTAGTGTGTTTAATATTTTTTAACTTGTATATTGTAATAGTTATCTTGCAATGAAGTGCAGTTGTGGATCCGTTTCAATTTGTTTTTACATACTTAAATCTTCTAAACTACTTTTGATAATTACACTCTGAAGACCCATATAGTCATTGATGAAAAATAAATGCCACCATTGATCCAAAGATGCAAAAAAACTGGTTAGAATCAGTCTCAAGGTCCAAAATAGGAAATGATACAATTGCCAACCAAATTTTGATTTAATTATATCAAACTTAAGCAATTTATAAATTTTACATCATAATAAAACTAGGGATTTGCTAAACAACAATAATTAATTTGAATATAAAAGTATAAACTTGGACTTTGTTAAATTAAAAATGAACATATTTAAGTTAATTTTATGTTCATTTATTGTCATAGTTTTTGTCAAACCTTTCAATTCTTTAATTTCTATATCACTATAAAAACATCAGAAATACCTTAACAAACACACATTTTCACATTGATATCTACTCCTCACTCCAAACCAAACAAACAAACATGGTTGAGAATGAGAAACATGATCAAGAAACAGGATCACCTGTCAAAACAAACGTTAACAAATCTGTTTTTCGATATAACTCGCCTTTTGTACAAGTCGGGTTAATTGGTTTAGTATGTTTTTGTTGTCCTGGTATGTTCAATGCCTTATCTGGCATGGGTGGTGGTGGACAACTTGATCACACAGCTGCAAACAACGCGAACACGGCCTTATATACGACTTTTGCTATTTTCGGCATCCTTGGAGGTGGTATTTATAACATCCTAGGACCACGTCTCACGTTGTTTGCCGGCTGCAGTACTTACATCCTTTACGCGGGTTCTTTTCTTTATTACAACCATCATGAGCAACAAGGATTCGTGGTATTCTCTGGGGCGTTACTAGGTGTTGGTGCTGGTCTACTCTGGGCTGGGCAGGGTGCTATTATGACGTCGTACCCGCCTGCTCATCGTAAAGGTACTTATATTTCCATGTTCTGGAGTATATTTAACATGGGTGGTGTTATTGGTGGTTTGATTCCTTTTATTATGAATTACAATCGTGAAACTGCAAGTTCTGTTAATGATGGGACATATATTGGATTTATGGTTTTTATGACTATTGGGACGGTTCTAGCGTTGTCTATTTTGCATCCTAGTAAAGTTATTCGTAACGATGGGTCTAAATGTACGGATATTAAATATTCAAATGTTGTGACGGAATCTGTTGCAATTGCTAAACTTTTTACGGACTGGAAGATGTTGTTGATCGTGCCTGCAGCGTGGGCGAGTAATTTTTTCTATAGTTATCAGTTTAATAATGTGAATGGGGCTTTGTTTACTTTGAGAACAAGAGGGTTGAATAATGTGTTTTATTGGGGAGCTCAGATGATTGGGTCTGTTATGATTGGTTATATTATGGATTTTAGTTTTAAGAGCCGGAAGAAGAGGGGTTTGGCTGGTATTGCGGTTGTGGCTGTGCTTGGGACAGGTATTTGGATTGGTGGGCTTTTTAATCAGAAGGGTTATAATTATCATGATGTGCAGAATAAAACTGTTAGAATTCTTGATTTTAAGAAAGATGGTACTGATTTTGCCGGGCCGTTTGTGCTTTACTTTAGTTATGGTTTGTTAGATGCTATGTTTCAGAGTATGGTTTATTGGGTTATCGGCGGTTTAGCTGATGATTCTGTCATCCTTAGCAGGTATGTACACTAAACTTGCTTCTCTGGTTCTTATTTGTGTGTCGATAGATCACATAATGAGTTTTGAGAGTGTTTGGGATAGCTTTTCAAAACTGCTTATCCGAATTAGCAGTTTTAGTAAGCAATCCCAAACGCCCCTTATTTTGTTTTTGTGTCTATTAATTAATACAATATTATGATGTTTTAGATATGTTGGATTCTACAAGGGGGTGCAAAGTGCTGGGGGAGCAGTGGCGTGGCAAATCGATACACATCATGTGCCTTATATGAATCAGTTGATAGTAAATTGGGTACTTACTACTATAAGTTATCCTTTATTGGCTCTTTTGGTAATTAAAGCTGTAAAAGATGACGATGATAAAGTTGCAGAACAAGAGTTGCCCTCTGAGTTTCCAAAGGTCATAGAGTCTAATGATGGCTTCTCTAAGCCGAATTAAACAAAGAAGATAATGAAAAATGTTTGCTTATTTTCTTGATTTTCCGTTCTATATGCAACGTTTTGTTAGGCAGGATGGTTATTTTGAAGTGTAAATGTTGTCTATTGCAGCATCGGCGATAAGACCAAGTGTATGTTTGTTTTTTTTTCCAATTTCGTATGTAAGAGGAATTAGTTTATTCCTATATAGCATCAAAATGTCCTCAATTTAATTCGATTCAGTTGACATATCATTATATCTAGAATGTAAATTTGGTCTTCTACTATTGTGAAGACTAATTAGTATTGTTGTTTCTCAGTATGTTGTAAGAAAGCAGATAATCAGTTTTTATCATGACATTTCTTGTTCCCGTAGTATTATTTTTGTTTTGCCTAAATGTTTCTGACCCACATTCGTATTTATATGATCCAGTCGTACAAAAGGCAGACTGAAACTAACTTATCCTAAATGAGATCCTTAATTGTGCTTCACATTTCAAATTGGAATATTTGTGTCGCAAAAATTCTCTAGTATGCACAACAGAGTTCTTATCAGGAAATGTGTTAGCCCGAAAGATCTTAAGTATATGTGTATATCTATTTGCTTGCATTTGGGTTACCGTGGCGAGTTGCACAATACTCCTAATGTATATTGTACGTTTAGATAAGAAAAGATGGTTTCTGCCACAACAAATGATCTGGTTTTCCTTTTATCCTTTGTGTGAATATTAGAGGTTGCAGTTTCAGCCCATTTATACTNATGTTGTCTATTGCAGCATCGGCGATAAGACCAAGTGTATGTTTGTTTTTTTTTCCAATTTCGTATGTAAGAGGAATTAGTTTATTCCTATATAGCATCAAAATGTCCTCAATTTAATTCGATTCAGTTGACATATCATTATATCTAGAATGTAAATTTGGTCTTCTACTATTGTGAAGACTAATTAGTATTGTTGTTTCTCAGTATGTTGTAAGAAAGCAGATAATCAGTTTTTATCATGACATTTCTTGTTCCCGTAGTATTATTTTTGTTTTGCCTAAATGTTTCTGACCCACATTCGTATTTATATGATCCAGTCGTACAAAAGGCAGACTGAAACTAACTTATCCTAAATGAGATCCTTAATTGTGCTTCACATTTCAAATTGGAATATTTGTGTCGCAAAAATTCTCTAGTATGCACAACAGAGTTCTTATCAGGAAATGTGTTAGCCCGAAAGATCTTAAGTATATGTGTATATCTATTTGCTTGCATTTGGGTTACCGTGGCGAGTTGCACAATACTCCTAATGTATATTGTACGTTTAGATAAGAAAAGATGGTTTCTGCCACAACAAATGATCTGGTTTTCCTTTTATCCTTTGTATGAATATTAGAGGTTGCAGTTTCAGCCCATTATACTTATGTAAATAGTGTCAAGTTGGGTTATGTATTATCTCTGCGGGTCAAATCAGAATTTTATTTAAATGGGGAATATGTCAATCAGGTTAAATTTCGTCCGAAAATAAACGCATTAATAGTTTACAACTTTCTTGAGAAGACAAAAAAGTGTTTATGGGGAAACCCAGCCCGACCCAACCCGTCCTGGCACAACCGTGTTTTGACCCACCCCAGAGCTGCCCATCTTGCCACATCTGTGTAACCATACCCCTGATGTGCTGTATGCTACCTTTTCAAACCTTTTTTGTGGCCTAGCTTTGCTTATTTCAAACGATGATTTGTTATGCTACCATTTCAATCTTTGCAAAGGAATTAGCTGCTGGTGTGATTATTCATCGCAGTTATGAATATAGGAAACATGACTCGTAAGAATCTTCATTAAAATAATATCATTTATCTTATTCTTCCGTGGAGGAAATATTATGTACTTGGCTGTGAAGGAGGAAATATTTGTGTTTTGCACATTTGCGAGCAAAATAATTTCCTTCAGTAGTGATGGCGTGGAACAAGAAAATGAATAAATGAAAAGCACATTTGCTATTCATCCTGAATCTTATTTATCTCTTATACTTGGAGCTACCAACACTTCGATTGACCATCCTGTTTTATTGGAATCTACTTGTTTGAGCATTTTCTATCTCCCTCTCATATTTTCACCTCTAGCGGAGATTTTCTGGCTCATCTCTTTCACTTGCTTTAATGTTTAGTTTTGTCCGTTACGACATTCTACTAGTTTATATCACAACTTTTTGTTTGCAATTGATGTCTTTACTATCAAGAATATGCTTAATACTTATTTCGTCCATATTAGGACTCATCTCACAACCCCTCGGTTAATGGGCCAACTAGAGACAGTAGGCCGAATTCCCGTTGGTATTTAATATGATTGGAGTTTTAGGTTCTTTTTTCTTTCAGGTAATCTGAAAAAGGAGGGGACAACTTGATAATTTGACACTGTGGCCATTTTTTTCACACTTTTACATGTATACTACACAATGAGGTGTTATGGAAACCAATAATTTTTTTGATAGCGACAATCAAATTGTCATATGTCAAAAGATCGTGAGAATCAATAATTCATTTGCATGTTACTTATTCATGATTAACAAGTGTATCACTCTAGTTGTTATTTGTGTGTCAACTGTCAAGTATATATACTCTTGTTTGATTACTGTATTACACACTTAAGAACCTGAAACATGTTAAGAACAAATAACAAGATAATAAATTGTGTCTCTAGATTTTATTAGGACGTTTCATCTGCTCACGACTTCCGTGTTATATTTTTATAGTGAATCCATGCATTATTCTGTAAAACGACTTCATGTAAAGTAAGCTTCCTAGTCTGGCCCGAGGCTAACTGAGATTAAATTAAGCACCATATGTTGTGAGTAATTAAATTTACATTTGATGGCTTGGCTTTAAAGATTGAGTTAGTACTTCAGTCATTATATGGTCCTAGCAATCACTAACAAGGACATCCAGTAATCCAGGAAACTCTTGTAAGAATGCCTCACTTTTAAACGACACGGATATGGTCAGCTTCATCATCAGTTGCGAGATAAGAAAGAACCTTTACATGGATTGATTTAATATTTAAGAAAGGTTCAATGATGGATTATAACAAGAGGTCCCAGTTTTGAATCCTTCCTTGTTTTGGTTGAGGTTACCCGACAATCCGTCAAAGATTTTTTCGAATTAGAAAAACTATATTCATATAGCCAAAAGTTCTTTATAGATCCAACTTTTACCATAGAACCCATCAAGCAATATTAGCCACTCATTTTTTTTATCAAAATAAAAAATAAACTTCCACCATTTTTTTAAAACTTAAATATTTCGCAAACCGTAAATCATCAAGCTACAAAAAAAATACCATCGCGACGAGAATTAAATTATCTTTCTATACACATGCATTGTTATATACTTTCGACGAACTTTTCTTTCGATGAACTTTATTTTTTTCGCCCAGAAAAATTATATATGATTCGTAAGAATCATATATGATTCGATTTTAACAAATCATATATGATTCTTACGAATCATATATGATTCGTAAGAATCGAATCATATATGATTTTTACGAATCATATATGATTTTTGCAAATCATATATGATTCTTTCTGAGCGAAAATTAAAAAAAAAAAAAAAAAAAATCGTCGAAAAAAAATTCGTCGAAAGTATATGACAATGCATATTACAGAAAGATCATTTAATTCTCGTCGCGATGGTATTTTTTTTGTAGCTTGAAGATTTACAGTTTGCAAGATATGTTGTTTTGAAAAAAAAGGTGAAAAATATAAATGGGTGGCTATGATTGGTTGATAAGTTCTATGGCATGTATGGGTTCTTCATGGATCTCAACTCTATTCATATATGCCAACACCCCCAAATATCCTGTGCCCCCTATCCTTTTTGTTTTTGTTTAATACGTAAAGAATAAAGGCAACAAGGATATATTAGGCATTATAATTTTCAACATGTTAGTTTTATAGACATAAAACGTGTGTTAGGATCGAACTCGAGATTACGGGATTGGACACTTTACGTATGAAAAGTAAATGAATAATTATTATTATTAAATGTTAAGAATAATTATTAATAAACACAATACGAGTAACGATCGTTAGTATTTAACGGAAAAGGCTAACGACCGTTAGACGAATATAAGGAAGTAATGTATGTGAATTATTGGAATGTCAAGAAGGTTCCGGAATCCTCTAGGGATTGCTTGAACCAATCGGCCACATAAAAAGGAGGGCACCTCCTTTGTGCCTTGAGCTCCAACTAATCTCATCCTATATAAACACATCAAGGGTTATTTGTTTTCACATCTCTTGTACACACACATAACCCTAAATTGTGTTTTCTCTCCTTTGTTCTTAAGCTCAATCGAACACCCTCTTTACAAAGGGTTTTCGATTTGTTTTTCATAAAAACATCTTGTGTTTTAATTACTTGCATATACTTTTACCTGAAGTAGCACGTGTGTACAAGAACGTGAATCAAACACACTATTGTTTGATTCTTGGATTGAATGACAAAAAGGTAAAGGGTAATTCTTATAATCCTATAAACCCTAATTAGGGTTCTTGATTTGAAGAATTGCGCAACTTGATTCTTGTTCGGGTTATAATCAAAAGGAACGTTTACTTTAATGTTTGGTTAATTAATTATACATTATGTAATCCTAATTGCTTCCGCTATTCTATACTTGATGTTATTGTTTATATATGTATGACATGAATATAATATTCCAACACAACATACCAGAGGTTTCTGTGGATCAGAATTCAGAAGGTTTCGATTTTGACAATGGCCGATCGTTGTGTTCTGAAGTTTATATCTGGAATACTCAAATATGTTCTTACTAAAATTTACATAGACAATACAAACGTAATTTTGAAATTTATAAAACAAATTAAAAGAACATTGATGAGCAAAAATTTGTAAGATAAAACATGAAGAGTGCAAGTATAAGAGATTTCACATTTGGAGGGTGATTTTATACAAAGAGTGTTTTTAGTTATATATAAATGAGATGCCACGTGAGATTGACAATTTGTACAAGACTCACTATGTACACGTAGTTTATAGTTTATAAAACTATCAACATTGGCGGGTTTAAAAAATGTGGGTCTAATGCCCATTTGCAAAATAGAAATACAAACCCATAAACCAAATAAGTAAATGACATAGACCCGAACCCGAGTTGACTCGACTCGAATTGACCCAACTGAATTGACTCGAACCCAAGTTTTAAACAAGGCCGGGTTCGGGTATGTTTTTTTGCCTTGATCCGAATTGACCCGAACCCGACTGATCAGAACCCGACTGGGTCAACCCGAATTTGACACCCCTACCCATCACCACCGTCGCTTCTTAAATGTGAACAATAAATATGAAAGTGGGGTTGTTGGGACGTGTCAAGCATTTAGTGGAAAAGTACATCTTCAATTAAACGTTTCTATTCTTGGTAACCCAACAACCTTACTTTAGTTACTAGTTCTGCCAAATGTTCACTACCTCTTCACCAACTTGGACTTGATTTGACTTTATCGAAAATGCATTTTATCCCGCTCTTTTGCATTCTTGAACAATCCCGCCTAAATATCTAAAGAGATATAGTTGAGCTATGATTTGTTAGATGATAAGAGAGCTGATAGATTCATCGGGGTATTGTCAACCACTGATAAACCTTTGTCCTTCAGCTTCAATTCCATCTACATACTAGCTGACTCCGTATTAGCTAGCGAGTATGTCTTTAACAAATCTTCGACTCCTTGACGATGCCTATGACTTGAACTTCGCTGAGGTTGCTCGCTGACTTCATTATCAGTGAGTCTTTTTGACTTAGTCTAATTTATGTCAAATCAAAATCAAAGACCATTGGATACTGAATTGGCCCAACAATATTAGACGTTTTCTTTTTTAGATGTTATGTTAGTATATGTACTCAAAATGTTGCTCATCTCATACGTGAACTTGTTATTTTATACTAATATGCCCGTTTGTAAGTTGTGATCGAGCAAACACACACACCATAATAAAGCATTTTAAAAAGGTACACGTCTATTAATATTCAACAAAATAATACTCACCAACAATAATATTATATAGAAAACTCCCCCCGTCTCATAATTATAGTTTCAATTTCTATTTTGGAATGTCCCAAACTAATAGGCCTCTTCTTGCGTTAACTAATCAAGAAAAAGTTTAGTTGGTGACGATGATATTTGATTAGTTAAAGAATATATTGATTCCACCCCTTTTTAAGGGATAATACCTTTAAAAAGCATCATTCTTGTTTAAAAATACTCTTCTAATTAGTGAACAAAAAAAATTATACTTTTGTGAATAATAATGTCGACACTTTTGTCTTTATGTGAGTAGCAAAAACCTATTATGACCATTTTACCATGTGAATTTTTTGAAATTACATCCATCTTCCTTAAGGTAAATTACATAAATGGTCCTTGTGGTTTAGCAAAAATTGCATCCATAGTCCCTAATATTTTTTATACGTTTTCGTCCGTTTTTATTCAATTTTTTTATTTGGAAATTTTTTTCGGCACGTGTGTTTTTTTTTCAAATTTTTTTGGAAACTTTTTTTTTCATCACGTGTGAAATTTTTTTTCGGATTTTTTTTGCCACAAGTGAAATTTTTTATCGGAAAAAGTTTGTTTTTGAAAAAATTACTTTTTTGGCACATGTGACGAAAAAAATCAGATTTTTTTCACATGTAATGAAAAAAAATTCTAAAAAAAATATTTCAGAAAAAAAGTTTTTTGACAAAAATATCCTGAAAATAAATTTTGAAAAAGAATTTCGAAAAAAAATTGGAAAAAGAATTGCGGAAAAAAATATTAGGGACAGTGGATGCAATTTTCTCCAAACGACAGTGCTAATACAAATATCGCGTAAAAACGTTATTTATATTTTATGGTCTCTTAAGATTTTAATAATGGCAATTACAAACTCATACGAAGTAAACGTCTATGTAATCAAGTTTTAAGTTACAAGTTTACATTCCGACATATATCACTTCAGGTATGAATAATGTGATTATACCTCACGTCGAATGATCAAATAGCCCAAGTAATAAATATTTTCTAACACACTTTAAATATTTATTAAACACATTTTTACTTAATAATAACACAAAGTTTACTTAATTAAAATAACTAGACATTTTACTTAAGTGATTTAATTAAATGAAAAACATATTTAATTAGTCCCTTTGTGCCCAAGTAATTCTAGAAACGTTAGAATTAAAAATGATTTTAGTACAAAACATCCCAAAGATCAAAGGATAATAAGTTGTCCAGATACGCTCCGCGGATCCGTTTTTTATAACGGACATAACTATAATTTGTGGATCTGCGGATCCGCCGAATGGCGGTTTTGAGACAGAAATGTGTAGTATAAATAGGACCTTAGTCCAAACTTTCCAACTAATGAATCTCAGCCATTCTAAGCTTACTACTACAATTTCCTTCATCTTATAACATCATAATTACACTCTTTGATCATTCCACTTGATCAATAACACATTCAAAGTGATCCAACGATTCTACTTTGAATTCAAGTGAAGAACACAAGAAGCTTTCCAAGCCTTCAAGTGTTGTAGTTAGTTGTGTCTCATCATATACTTTGTTGTATAATATAGTATATCATTTGTGTGTCTTTGTACCTCACCATCTACTACCAACTTGGGTAGTGATCATCATACAACAACTTAGAAAGTCGGGTTAGTATTTTAGTCCTTAAAATAAATTGAGTGATAAGGTTGGTCTTGCCTTGTGAAAGACTCGATACCTAACTTAGTATCGGTAAAGAAGTGAAGCGACGTTGTAAGGTTTTCTCCATCATAAGGGAGCTTGTTGATATAGTGCTTGAAAACTCTCGAGTGGGTACTCGGGGAGTGGAATAGGGCGAGGAAGAGAGCTTCGTGCCGAACCACTATGAACGACCGTGTCTATTGGTTTGATCTTTCCTTTATATTTCCGCATTTACTTATTGCATATTTTTTATATTCATATATTGTATGTTGTGTTAATTTCACATCAAGCCATCAAATGTATAATTTTGTAAACAATCTAAAAACGATAAAAACTATTCAACCCCCTTCTAGTTTTCCACAGACAGGGACCATTTATGTAATTTACCCTAGGGAAGGTGGATGCAATTTTCGCAAACTCACAAGGATCATTTATGTAATTTGGAAGGGTAAAATGGTCATACTACTCACATAAAGATAAAAGTGTCAACATGAGTATTCACAAAACTATTTTTTTATTCACACTTAGAAGAGTATTTTTGGACAAGTATGATGCTTTTAAAATGTATTATCTCTTTTTTTAACTGTGTGTTTTTTATCCGTCAACAATAATTTTGAGATGAATGTAGTTTATTAGGGTATATGAATTATTCCAATCTAAATCCGACCCGCCACCAGTATTAATAAAGAAATACGCGTAGAAAACTTGGAAAAGGGTAAAAGAATAATAAAATCAAGCGAAAGACAAAAGAAAGCCAAGATTTCACACCCATTAACGTTGTCTTTATTCCACACCTTGTTTCACATAACCGTTAACCTAACTTCACCAAAAAAACAAAACCCTAACAATCTTTTACCAAATTTTTATAAAATCACATCATCATTAATGGCAAGCTTCCCATACAGAAGCATGTCACCAAAAACCCTAATTCTCATAATCACCATCATCACAATCACCGAAACAACCGTTTAAATCTGATCCTAGTTTTATTAAACTACCGGGAACTAATTCTGTATGTGGAGATTCAGTAAATGTTGGATCATGTCCAGTTAAGTGTTTTAGAGCATCTCCTATTAGTGGAGTTGATAATGTCAATTATTGGTGTGGATGTAGTAACACCATTTTTGCCAGTGTTGATGTTGCGAAAGCCGGGTTCTGTGAGTTTGGAGATGGTGGGAGTGGGCCTAGTCAGGTCAAGCCTTGCTTTTGGTTCATATTGTTTGGCTTGTTTTGCTCGGCTTTTTCGTCTTGTTTGGATTTCTCGTAACTTTTCTCGTAAGACTGAAAGTTCTTGTAAGCTATTTTTTGTAACTTTTCTCGATGCCACGTCACCTAAATAGTGGAATCTCAACTACAAGTACATTTTCTCGACGTCACTATCGAGAAATTTTGAAGGTCTCGGAAACTTTTGAATATGCCACCCTATCGAGAAAAAATAAACAAGTACTATTCTACTCGTAAACCTTAAAAATCATTACTTTTCTGTTTGTTTTTCGGTTATCTAAGATAGATGACTAGGTTACTACTTAAACTAACATAAAAATCAAACCTTATCAAATCTACCCGTTAAATCTATGATTTGAGCTATGAAAGTTCTTGTAAGACTCGATTTTGTACTATCGACCCAAAAACCTATCCAAACATGAAAATAACCTAGCAAACTAAACCAATATATATCATTTGGTTTGATGCCAATTGTACGTACCCATAACTAAGCTAAAACACACATCAACTATACTATATTTCTAGAGAGAGTGTGAGGTGTGAGAAGTAGAGAGAGAGAGAGAGAGATGGTGAGAACTTGTATAATGAAACACACACTTACACCTTTGTTCCACACAAGTCACACGTATACAAATGAGAGCATTTGTGTGTTTAATACATGGGACGCCTCAATGGGCTTGTGCTTGGGTTTTGGTTCTCGTTATGGACTTGGGTTTTACACTAAATAGGCTAATTTGTCATAACTAAATACCTATTAGCTTATACCAAGTCCTAAAGCCCAATACTAGACTATTACATTTAATATGACAACTCACAAAGTTCCTAATAGTAGAATGACCATCACTTTTATACTCCTAACATGATCGAAAGAAATTTTTTCAATTAAGTAGTTTGAGATTGCTAATCAAAACTACTTTTCTGCTTTGTTTATGTTTGGTTGAAATAAGTTGTTTCGAACAAGTTGTTTGAAGGTGCTTAAAGAAGGTGCGTATACCAAACTATTTGTTTTAAAAGCAATTATCAAATAAGCAACTCTAATATGCAATCCCAAACACCCCCATATAATCTGAAGATTGCAGCTATAGTGAATTTATTTTCTTTTGAGTGGATTTGTTAGTTTACATTACTAGGAATAATATGTAAAAAAACAAAACAAAAATCATACTTATAAACATTAGATGTTCTTAAAAAAAATAGAAAAAATACTTTTAAAATCACGATAACTAAGTTAATACTTCATTAAGTTTTATATCTAAGTCCCGTGCGTGCACGGGCAACAAAACTACGTTAATAAAGATTTTACCAATTCTAATTAAAATATTGTCGCCCGCGTTGCAGTGAGTGCAAAAACATTCATTTTGTATCTACGGAAATTCTCTTTATTAACGATAATATTTATTCGAATAAAAAACGTTAGAAATAATAAAGAAACTGATGTTAAGTAGAAAAAGTTGTAGAGTTTGATGGGTTTTGGGGCTAGTTTGTTATTTAGAGTTTGGTGTTAGTCCACAAGTTATTTTGTATTATTAGTTGGTTTAAGAGGTCTTTTTGAATATCACGAGTGTTATGATACGAAGTTTAAAAAGTATTTTGTATTATTATCAAATGTAAAGGGGTGTTTTTGGACATTGTAGGTATCAAAATTAACGATAATATTTATCACGAGTGTATGTTGTTGTAGGTATCAAAATTAAGATATAATCACAAGGGTTTTGCTAAACAATGCCCACTGGACAAATGTTAACAAAATAAGTATGGAAAAAATCACTAATTATTTTAGTTTATCTATTGTGTATTAAATACATAATTACTTTAAATATGGAAAGACCGAAAGAATATGTTATTTAAGATAGGGATAATTCCAAAAATGACCAAGTTGCTCAATCGATGGGGCTTTTTGACCTTGGATTTGAAAATTCTTGTTTTGACCAAGGTGGCCCGGTTGCCCAAAACGTGTCGCTCCCATGGGATGCCAAGTGTCCCAAGTTGCCAAAATTTGTCTGAGTTGCCCAAAATTTGTCATGAGTTGCCCAAAAATTTGCCACTTGGCGTTCCATGGGGGCGACACGTTTTGGGCAACCGGGCCACCTTGGTCAATACAAGAATGTTCAAATCTAACGTCAAAAACCCAATCGATTGAGCAACTTGGTCATTTTTGGAATTATCCCTTTAAGATAATTTGTAAGTTCATTTATTGTGCATTAAATACATTGTAACACTTGGTACTTTTCCTAAACCATTTATAGCCAAATATTTTATTTTACGGTACCTGAGATTTTAAACTTTTGCATGTTGTTTGGGCTTGAGAATCGTGAGATATATTGAGAAGCGAGAATTTTATTCCTTGATTGACCCAGCACAACCTAGAAAACTCGAATCGTATTGCATTTGCCAAATTTATCGAGTTATATTGACGTTGAGAAAAACTTTGGAGTTTATACTTGAATTTATTGGCAAAATAATTTCGTGAACGATGGCGTAAGTTTCGTGATTTATCGAGTCCGTTTGCTATGTCGTTTGAGCCCCGAACCATTTTCACGGGAAGTATCACTCGTTAACAACTTTGGTCCCTCGTGTTATTTTCTTTATCCACCATTTCTTTTCAATAAGTACACTTCCCACCCTCACCAAAAAATATACTACCTCCGTCCCATAATAAATGTCCACTTTGACTTTTCTTAGTCTTTATTATTAAACTTTGACCATAAATATTTATATTTGTATTATATGATACTTGATGAAAAATATATGAATGGATTGAGTTTTAAATGTATTTTCATTGGGTATAATATTTCATCAAGTAGTATATAACACAAACAAAAACATTTACGGTCAAACTTGAACAAGAAAGACTCAAAAAATTCAAAGTGGATATTTATTATGGGACGAAGGGAGTAAATAATAAAACTTTTTACTAAACTCTCATTTTTACACACACACTCTCTCTCTCTCTCTCTCTCTCTCTCTCTCTCTCTCTCTCTCTCTCTCTCTCTCGACACTCTCACCGGAAACCCTCGCCGGCGAATTTTCCGGCCACCGGAACTTTTTCCGACCACCCGCTTTTACTTCACCAAATGATAGATCGGGTATCCCCGTCACACTCATACCACCTACGCACCCTTAAACACCACNAGAAGTTTGGAAAAATGGCAGAATTGGTCCCTGAAAATTCAGAATCTACAAATTTGGTCCTTGGGCTAATGAAAGTTACAAACATTAAACCCTTTATACCTTTGGCCCAAAACCCATCCAAACCCAAAACAAACATAAACCCCTTATAACCCCTGTGGCCCAAAACACTTTCCCCAGCCCAACACAACAAATATAACTCCCCCGTTTTATTTATCCCATGGTCAACAAGGTAGTCAAACCCACCTTTCCCACCCAAAACCATACACTGCCAAACCACCCTCCCCCTGCTTACCAACGTTAAAACGCGTCCCCACGCGCCTTCTAAACTCGTTTTCATAAACTTTTTATAAAACCTTTATTTGACTTTTTAATAAATCCGATTTATTAAAACGTTTTTAATGATAAAATGGTTTAAAATGAGATGTTTACATCTCGTGTAGGCCCCTTTTTCGCGACTCGGTCATGACTCGTGACTCGTGACTTGACTCGGACCGAGTCACCGAGTTAACTTGGTAACTCGGCGAGTCCGTGGTTATTATTGTTGTTGGTTGATTCTTGAGGCTATTTTGATGTTTATTCATGATGTTGTTTCGAATGGGTTCCGTGTGGTTGGTATTAGACCCGAGCCGAGGCCTTGCCTCGTGTCTCTTTGACTCGATCTCGAGCCGCGACTCGTGGCGGGTCGTGGCCGAATCAATGTTGTTGTGACTTGGCTTATCTTGTTGCGTATTTGACTCGAACCGAGCCTTGTGACTTGGTTTTGGTTCGGATTGTTTGAGGCTTGTTGAGACTTGGCTAGTTATTTGGTTTTTGATATTATTGTTGTTTCGTTATTGTGATATTGTGACTCGAGATGATGCCGAGAGCCGCAGGCTCATATGGAACCGAGCCGTGACCCATGGCGAGGTTCCGTGCGGATTTTAAAAACGAAATAGATTTTATATAACTTAATAATGGATTTTATTAAGGGGATAACTTGGCTACATTTATTGTAGCCAATTGGCTACAATTCTCTAATAAAATACATTAGCAAATGAATCAGAGACCCACAGAAAGAAGTCAGGGACCCACAGGGACCTACAATTTGTAGCACAAATTGTAGGCAATTGGCTACAATTGCATTGTAGCCAGTATATTCCCTTTTATTAAAAGTTATTTTAAGTTTGGTAAAGTTATTATAAGTTTTATAGAAAAATATATGTTTATTATAAAGTTTTATTTATATTTATTTGAGATTTGTAAAAGTTAATAATAAAAGTTTTATAAACTTTACTAGTTCGGTTTTTAAAATTTTGTTTTGATTATGTATTTTTATCAATTAAGAAATGAATCACTTAACATGTTGCAATTGGTTTTACGTGATGAACTAAAATTAAAAAAAATCACATGTTTCTGTGTTATAATCTATCTATTATTTTAGGAGAATGCTTTTGAATTAAAAATTATATTTTATTATTCAAGCAAATTCAAATGATGATATTTGACTTGCATGACATGTTAGTGATATATGCTTTTCGTTTTGCAAATCCATGTTATCAATTTTCGATATGTTTTGTAATTGTGGTATTTTTTTTACTTATATTTTCATTAAAATATGTTGCATATTTAGATAGCTTTGAAGATTGATTCATTTCTTTGATTATGAATAACCATCATACCATGTTTATTAATGTATCTTTTTGTTTGAAAATTTGCATTTTCATAAGTTTGTGTTATTTACTTTTCATGTTTAATCATAAAATTACCAAATTAACATAGATGCTTACACTATAGCTTCTTTATTACATAAAGATAAACAAAAAAAAGATGTTATAGGTAAAATTCAAATTTAATCTTACGTTTATGTCTAATGTGAATATTTTTTCTCTGGTACCGAACTATATAAGGAAATTATAAATACTTGTATGAGTAAATTATAAATGCATGAAAAAAATGACCAAAGAGTATGTTCGTATGTCTTGTAGGATTGTTTGAATCCTTACCGACCTTTCACTTTAGTGCAACTTTCTTTACAATTGGCCTAGATCATCAAGGTAAAAGACACCCATATTTTAGACCGTTGGTTGATACCCATAGTGTTATTAATGACAGCAAACACCTGTTAAGTTTCATTAACTCATTCAAAGACACCTACTAAGGATTCCTACCATAAAATTCCCCGTATGGGCACTAAAATACATCTTTGGTACATTAAAATACATTCATGTATTATCTAAATCAGCAACTTAACTTAATTATACATTCATACCTTGAGCAAGCGTTGAAAATCCTTCGATGACAATCATGCTTTGATACTTAATCCTCTTCTAAAAACGTACACAACAAATTGCATTGCACTTTAGTGTGTGTGATAAGATCATAAAACTGCAAAAACCACTTACATGTTGCATTATAGTGAAGATAACAACAAAGTTAGTTATAACATCAAATAAGAAAACTTCAGATTAGAACTAAAGGGGTGTTTGGTTATGTTTATTAAAGGTGTTTATTGGCTTATTCAATTACCATAACACAATAAGTTTATGATAAAGCTATAAGTTTTTTTGAGAAGCTTAGTAAAAAACCTCGGAACTCACAACAAACTCTATCATAGCTTAGTCTGTTTATAGTTAAAACACAAATATTAAGTGTAAAAGTTTTCAATAAAACATAAAAAAAAAGTTACTAAAAGTTGATGTGTATAACAAAAAAGTTAAACCATAAAAAAGGTTACTAAAAACTATCAGCTAGATAAGGCATAAGCCAAAGTTCTGTTGAGGTCTTTCAGATTTTATCGAGAAGCAAAAAGAGGTTAACACATAAATCATAAGTATAGAAGAATTGTATCTCACATCCGTGATTACCAACTCAATACATTATCGCAGTATAATAACGTAATAACCTGATTAAAAACTATATATGCTCGATTAATAATTCTAATGTACATAATTTAATTTCTTTACAACGGCCAACTATTACGGGATTATTATTATTTTTTATTATTATTTTTTTTAATGAAACATCACGTCAATGAATAAAGTTAGGTTATCACCTACATAGTTTTTCTATTTTTGATTTAGAAAGTGATTGTTATCAAATAAGGATTGTGATGCATGCATTTTTTTATATATATAATTTAAGTAAAACACCTTCTAAATTAAACAATGACTATCTAACCCATGCGTTTGTTTTTTTTAATAATTAGCTTTTGTATAATGTTTTTAACTGGCAGACATGCTGAGGTTGATGTTGATGTTATTGTTTAACTTTAACTATTGATATCATGTTGTACAAAATGTGCGAGTTTAGTAGCACATAATGAGCGTTAATAAAGTTAAAATATATTTCATAAAGTTTTAAAATGTATTTTTATGGATATTCATATATATATTTTAAATAATAATTTCATGAGTCGTTGTTATAAGTAGAATCGCGTATAATTATTTTCATACGACAGTAACTCGTGCTTACCATTTGATATTTATATTCCGCTTACTAATAATTTAGCCGTATTTAATATTTAAACCCGTGTAGGCATAAATTAAACTTTTAAATAGAATAACATGAGTCCTTATTTA
The DNA here is from genome assembly GCA_014162995.1 of Artemisia annua. Taxonomy (NCBI): domain Eukaryota; kingdom Viridiplantae; phylum Streptophyta; class Magnoliopsida; order Asterales; family Asteraceae; genus Artemisia; species Artemisia annua. Next base: position 155,479 of record LBNU01021755.1, read on the forward strand.
TAAAAAAAATATATATATTCGAATTGATTAAAGTCTACAACTAACAATATTAAAACCAATTCGCATATTTACAAAATTTTGTAATTTAAATAGATGAAAGTCTGAAACTAATACTAATACTTATGTCATTTTAAACAAAGATATAAGGGGTATAAAGTGTAAGGGGTTATTTGTGTTTTTTCTAAAGTTATTAAAAAATATGAAAACTTGTAATTTTACACTTAGCTCCATATATTTTATGTAAAATTCAACCACTAAAGTTTTATTAATTACTTCCTTTTTTTATTTTTTTTTTATTTTTTTTTTTTTAAGTTTTTGTTTTCATAAATTTGACACATATATTTTTATGCATTTTTTTCTTAACCAAATTTCTCCACCAAATTTATTAAGTTTGACCAAAATCAATTTATTTTTGACTTTCTATCGACCAACCATATTGCTCGATTTCGCTTACGTGGCAAAATCGAGCTCTCCTATGGTCTAATTTTTTTTTCAATGAGAAGGGTGTTGCAAAAACACTCCGAAATGATGTAATTATTTTATTATATAAAAGATTTAGAGTTTTGTTTACAAAAACGTAATGTACGTATATATTTCAAACTATTTTACGAAACCTAATCATTTTTCAAGGTTTTAACTTAAAAACATTTTAAACTTATTACTATAGTTTTCACAACGTTTTCAAAACATATACATATATATATATATATATATATATATATATATATATATATATATATATATATATATATATATATATATATATATATATATATATATATATATATATATATATATATATATATATGTATATATATATACATATATATGTATATATATACATATATATGTATATATGTATATATGTATACATATATATGTATGTATACATATATATGTATATATACATATATATGTATATATATATATATATACACATATATATGTATACATATACGTATACATGTATACATATATATATATATATATATATATATATATATATATATATATAT
>LBNU01021755.1:157127-184032 GCA_014162995.1 Artemisia annua
TATATATATATATATATACATATATATGTATATATATACATATATATATACATATATATATATATATATATATATATATATATATATATATATATATATATATATATATATATATATATATATATATATATATATATATATATATATATATATATATATATATATATATATATATATATATATATATATATATATATATATATATATATATATATGTATATATGTATACATATATATGTATGTATACATATATATGTATATATACATATATATGTATATATATATACATATATATGTATACATATACATATATATGTATATGTATATAGCTATATATATGTAAAGTATTTTCCTAAAAAGTATTTTATAAAATAAAAACTATTTTTACGATGAGTTTTACAAATAAATGTTAAACGCGATTTAAATGTGATTTGATTACTTATCGGCTTGTTTGGTTGAGCCGTGACTCGAGGCGAGTTACGGCAATGTTATTTGCTAATTCCGTTATGTTTTCGTTATTATTTCATGTTCGTTGTTACTTTCGATACGGTTTTGGCTTATGGGTTATATAAATGGAATTAACAATTATGAAACATTAAAAATAAAAGGAAATGATTGTAGTTAAGAGGCATTGCAACATTTGGATTGAGATTGGTATATTGTGACGATATATGTGATGGACAAGGATTGGACATATTGGATTTACGGTGTTAGTTATTTGGACGTTATGGACCCTTTGGTACGAATAATACGAAATGGTCGATAAAACTAAACAACTAATATTAACGCGAATAATGTGTATAAACGTTGTATAAACGGGCAGGTCATGCCGAAATTTCGTAAAATCTTTTATAAACTTAAACCACTTAAGATTTGTTAAATATTTAAAAACCTTTCCAACTTATATTGTTTTCAACGTTATTTTGGGAAAACGGGGTAAAGCTGAAACTAGTTATTGTTGTTTGTTTGTTTGTTTGTTCGTTTACCTTGTTCGTGTGCGATATTATTCTTTCTCCGTTCCACTCTCGTCTTTCTCGAGTTATCGTTCATTTCGCCGACTTATTCCACTTTCTACCTTTCTCGTCATCCACACGAGACTTTAAAACCTATTTTCTTCCAAACGCCATTGGAACTAAAAATCTTTTATTCAAGTATTGTTTATTCGAGTATTATTTCTGAGTTATGCTATTTAAATTGATTAGGTTGTGCTGAGGTTCGTTTATTGTGAAGCATTAATTGATTGGCTACTATATCTCGTTTCCTGCTGTTAAGGTGTGATTTATAGCCCCACTTTTAACTTTTTAATTGTTTATAAACCCTTGGGGTGAGATATATGCTTTTAAATGTTTTATGAGCACAAGTGTTTTTGGTATGCTTTTCCTGATTGGTATGCTTTCCCGACGATATGCTAAGTAGCTTACATTGCCATTGCAAGACCCTCCGATCATGAACCATTAATCACTTGCGAGTATGCGCGAATATAGGGATATAGGCCTATAGGAATTGACCCTCCCACTCCTTTTACCTGATAAGCAATTTATGGTGTACTATATTCGATTTTGTTGGGTATATGGCAAGTACCCGGCCTTGGGGGCATTATTATATTATGAAATTCCGTTGTTATTGTCGACTTATGATGTTGGTTAACGTTTTGCGTGTCATGAGCTTAGCATTATCATTACAATATTATATGCACAGGGATGCCTCTATATATTGTTGGTTACTTATGATTACCCGATATTTGCATTTGTTGCATATATATTCAGATTAAAATCTTGTGCTCAACTTTATTTATTAAACCTATGGATTACACTCAACCTTTATGTTGACTTTTAAGCATGTATTTCAGGTGCTACTAATTAGCTTTCGGAGCATACTGTTTGGGGCATGTTGGAGTGGGTAGGACTGAAGGAGGCTATCTGTCTTGGCAGCTTATCTATCTCTTTACTATCTTTACTTTCATATCATTCGTAAAACCTTTTGTGTGTCTTTTGTTATTTCCGCTGCAAACTCTATTTACTTTTCCACTGCTACTTTGATAAAGAGTCTTTGAACTCTAAATGGTTTGTAAAATCGAATGATATGCTTTTTACATTTATAAACGTCCCGTGTTGAGGTCGTTGACTATAAATGTGACTGTTTTACCCTTTGCGTAATACCCCCAGCTATGTTTAGGTGCCATGTCCGAGTTGGGGGTGTTACATACATAATTACTTTAAACGAACTAGTATTATGTTATTTAAAAGAGTGGTTATTTTTGGAAAATTCGGAAGATCACAAAAGAGTCAATGTGAACATGCAATTGGTTACATGTGTCAATTGTATTTAATGACAACATTAATGTTAATGTGTAGCTTTTGTTGAAAAATGGCATGTATGCAAACCTACATTACTTTATATAAATGTCCATTATCATAAGTTTAAGTACCACCAAATAGTTTATTTCTAGTAATGGATTTAATTTGTGCATTTGCTTCCTCATTTTTAGTATTGAATAGTTCAATAGTTAGAAGAAATATTTTTTTTAACCGAACTACAAAAATGTTGCTTGTGAAGAGCAAGTATATTCATCACCGCAGACTGAAGTTACGAATATTACTAATGTGTCACCTGTTATCAGAAGATCAACAAGTTATCCACCTTCATTATGGCCATACGAGCATACTCAGGCAATCAACAGCGAATATACAGTATGCCATTTAATTTCATGCTAATAAACTTTGTTCACTCTTTTGTTAAAGTGAAAATTTAATGCATGGTTGCTTAAAAACTAATATGGCATTTTTTTGTATGTGTAGAGAGAGAAGTACGTGACAAGAATGGAAACTCTGAAAGAACGCATGAGGAACATCATTTACAAAGAGAATGAAAAGATGAAAAATCCATTAAATACACTCAATTTGGTTGATGGTTTACAAAGACTTGGCATATGGTATCATTTTGTGGATGATATAAGCAATGTTTTGGATAATGTGTCCAACAAACACTACAAAAGTCCCGATACATGGAATACATTGGATTTAAATTTAAAGCTCTTGGTTTTAGACTCCTGATACATAATGGATATCACATCACTCAAGGTTTGAAGTACATTAAGGATGCGTTTTTATCTCGCTGCTTTTATTTACAATCTTGAAGAATCTGACATTATTGTTTTTGAATGTTTTGTGTAAACATATTTGAAGACATTAAGGGCGAGACAAGTAATTTCCAGGGATACTTGACTGAAGATACTTTTATTATGCTAAACTTGTAAGAGGCTTCTTATAATTCATTTGATCAAATGTATGATACGCATGATGCTTCTTATCATTCATTTGATCATATGAATAATAAGAAGCCTCGTACAAGTTTAATATAACAAGAGTATCTTCAATCAAGTGTCCCTTGAAATTACCTATTTCGTTCTTAATGCCCTCAAACAAGTTTAGTTGAGTGATGCGTTTTACTGTGGATTTATATTTACGTCCACTTAGTTTTCAATAGTTAACATTTGTACTTTACAATTTTACTTTGTGTTTATTGATCACATATATAAATATTTATCAAATATGCCAAGTAATTATATTTAATATTTCATGTTTGATTTGATTTTTCAATAGGTACTAACAAAAGTAAAATGTGTTAAAAGAAAATTTTGTAGAAGATTAGACATTATTGGGTCAAACTTAAGTAGTTAATGTAACAAAAATGTTTAAGCCTAACCTACCTTTATATAATGTTGTTGGTTTATCAAAAAGATATACATAAAAAGTATATGACATTTGGCTTCATATATAGATACTAGACGAGTACCCGTGTATAGCAACGAGATTTTATCGCGGCACATAACTATGATTGTTATATTTGGTTAGGTGTTTCGTATAACATTTATTCATACAACGTAAAAAAATCAAAATGTAGCTGTAAATTATTGTAACATATAATGATTTTAAGTAAAAGAACAAATTTTAATAACTAATTTCGATATTCAAGAAATCCTTCCCTTCTTTAATGTTTTTGACTAAGTGGTCCATCCTGCCCTCTTTTACTAATTTATCAATTAGTTGGCGAAGCTGGACACACTCATTCGTTGTGTGGCCTTTCTGTCCATGATAGTCGCAGTACCCATTCCCTATGCGCTTTCCTTCTGGAGTGCGCATTGGTGGGGGTTTAGGAAAATTTGCTCCCTCTGTTGCGAATATCTCTCTAGGAGTTTTTGTCAATGGGGTATACTTGTCGTTCCCCCGTGCGCCTCTATCATTGCTATCCGCGACGGCGGCTTCTCCTTGAATGAAAGACCTTTTGCGCTTCATTAGTTCGTCGAAGGTTTGGGGAACTTTATCATTTAATTTTTTGATAAGATCTTGGTTGTTGATCCCATTCATGAATCCTGAATGTTTTAGTATTTCAGGGCATGCCTTGACGTGTATACATTCGTCTTTGAAGCGCTCCATGAAGGCGCTCGTTGATTCCCCTTGGCGCTGTTTAATTCTGGCCAATTCTACTGGATCCTTAGCGCACTTCTTTCTTTGTGTGAAGTTCAAGCGGAATGCTTTCCGCAACTCTTCATACCCTTTTATACTTCTTCGTGGAAGTTTGCTAAACCAAGTTCGCGCATTCCCTACCAATGTGGAATTAAACATATGGCACNCGGCCTATTCGCCGATATCGGATATTTGGTATATATCTCCTTTATTTAGGAGATATCCCGTATCTAATCCATTAATAACTTTGGGCTTGGGCCTTGTGGGCCCAAACCCTCTAACTGGTAGTCCAGTTATTGTTATAGCGGCCCGCTCGTGGTGGGCTTAAGTGTTAGTATTGTTTACTAATCGGGTCCGTGACCCGAGTGGAGACTATACGTCATCACAATACACATATATTTTATAAAGCGTTCACCAAATCTATTGTTCATCGACAAAGCAAAAAACTTAATTACATTAAATAACTAAGATAAGCACATTGCTGGTATCAAAAGGTATATGAAAAAAAAACAACTGACCTTGGTATCCGAATGACATGGTGGAATAGGCTTTTTTCGATTGAATGAATTGTGATATGAATTCTACCAACACCATCATTCCCTTTATATAGTTGCGGATTAGGGTTAACAAAATCAATGAAAAAGGGGATTGATATCAATACTTCAATTATCCCCAAAATATTTGCATAATTAGAGGCCATTTCAAATGAAGTGATATGGTTGTTCTTAATTATTTTGAATCAAAAATAAAAATAAATAGGTTTAGTGGTTGTTCTTAATTATTTTGAATCAAAAATCAAAATAAACTGATTTGGTGAGATTGAGATAAGGAATTGAGGGTTGTTTTTGAATTAAAATCGTTAGGTTTATTTTAGGATGAATCGAATTTCATTGATGGTGATTGCTGAAAGTTAGGGAAGAGGTTGTGATGATGGAGGCGTGTGTGGTTTGGTGAAAGGAGCGTGTATATGAATTATCAGTGGACAGCGTGGCATTAATTTGACAGGGTGGAGGTTTCCATGTATTTAGGCATGCCATGTGGCATATATGAGGTGTCATGATCCTCTATTATATATGTCGGGAGATTCCCTTAACTTTAATAACCGGTTATCGGAATTATTCCGACCCAAATCCGACCCGCCACCAATATTAATAAAGAAATACGCGTAGAAAACTTGGAAAAAAGGTACCCAAAAGAATAATAAAACCAACCCACCCATTGACGCTGTCTTTATTCCACACCTTGTTTCACACGCCCGTTAACCTAACTTCACCAAAAACACCAAACCCTAACAATCTTTTACCAAATTTTTATAAAAATCATCAAATCATTAACGGCAAGCTTCCCATTCGGAAGCATGTCACCACAAACCTTAATTCTCATCATAATCGCGGTGATTTTTTCCGCTATATTCGTTAAATCTGATGATGATCCTGGTTTTATTAAACTACCAGGAACAACAACCACCAGCTCTGTATGTGGAGATTCCTTAAACGCTGGATCATGTCCTGTCAAGTGTTTTAGAGCGTCCCCTGTTTGTGGAGTTGATAATGTGACTTATTGGTGTGGGTGTAGTGAGGCGATATGTGCCGGTGTTGATGTTGCGAAAGCCGGGTTTTGTGAATTTGGAGATGGTGGGAGTGGGGCTGGGTCTGGGCAGGCTTTGCTTTTGGTTCATATTGTTTGGCTTGTTTTGCTCGGGTTTTTCGTCTTGTTTGGATTTCTTTGATTATTGAGAATTCTTTTTTACATATATGTAGATTGTTTACTATTGTACTATCGATTATTGTATATGGAGATGATGACTGATTCTTTTTATGACATGTACTATTCTTCGTGATCGTTTAATGAAAAGAGCCTCTTGGGCATTATTCTTATGTTTTTGGGTAGGTTCAGAACTATGTATTGTGTTATCTATTGATGACATGTACTATTCTTATATTTTGGTTGGGCATTATTGTTTTGTTTTGGTTAGGTTCAGAACTATGAAAAGAGCCTCTTGGGCATTATTCTTATGTTCTGGTTAGGTTCAGAGCCTCGTGATCGTTTAATGAATGCGTATTTACATTGATAATTTGATACATCAGGGTTGAAGCTTGATGTGTTTGTTTAGGTAAGTATGATGGAAGAGATGTAAATAGGGAAAAGTTAAGACGATTGTTGGTAAGTTATGTTTGTGTTTAAACGAAAACTACCCTACCCAGCCATGTATTTGGTTTCATTAGCACTGCGAATAACGCCAATATGAGTATTGAGTAGTGTTCAATGAAGGAAACTGTCTCTTAGTTTTACTATTACATCTAAGATGCAATAACAAATTGTTTGTGGTTTTGGGATGTCGGTGGAACATTTTGGTTCTAATGCTCCTTATGCACTGCAAGACTAGGTAAAAAATATTGGGTCAAGTATGGAATGGAGGTCCGGTTTTGTATAAGATAGCTGGTCTATTTTCTCCCCTTTGGTTTCCATTTCGTTCTTTTTTGTTGCTTTGATGGGTCGGATTTTTATTCATTATTCCATTCTTTTCCCTTAAAAATTCACTAAAAGCTTGTTGAGGCTAAGGTTTCTTGGTGGTTATTGTAATCCACCCAACGAGGTCAATGTGACCTTGACCAGTTCAGTAGAATGGTTATGCTTATTAGTGGAAAAAAGATTGTATTTCATGTTACAACCGGAAGGAGACAAGATGTTTTCCCATAATACCATGATTAGGACTTGTCAGCTGAGTTTAATGAAACTAATCGTATGATATTAAACCTACAGAGCAATGTGAATTAGTGGTAATGAACACTGAACTTAAAGTTGAGAAGTTAACACATGGACTCTGTAGATTGTAGATAGAACTCCAAGAGTGTTTTCCCACAAATCATAAAACAGATGCATATTTCTATTCTGTGTTAAGCGAAGACATTCTGTAAGGAAGACACTGCAATGACAACCAGACTTTTGCAGATTAGTTAATAGCTATTTGCTATAGCAGGCAAACTTTATGCAGTCTATCTTCAAGTTGTAACTTGAATCTACCAAAACATAAGTAATATGCCACATCCTTATCCAATATTTTAAGTCTGATGTTCCCTCCAAAAGTGGAACTCGGTTAGTTATTAAGGAAGAACCATAAGTATCAGCTGGATGTATGGGTGTTGGCATGTATTTCATTAAGTCAGTCTGAGCATTGGAAATGTATTTATTCTTTCACAAAAAGGAATTTATTGACTCATCTAGAAAGTATCTTTGGAAAAGCCATCTCATTGATATGGCGATATTGCAATCAGGTATAGCAACTTCAGACCCACTTGCAATCTAACACCGAAAATGAACTGCACAACCTATTGACAATGCTAAAAAGTCAACCTTTAACTAAAAAATGCATGAGAAAAGATCGACGAGAATCCTCGGGAAAAAAGATGTGCAACAACCAGGAAAAGATTACAACAAACAAACATTACCTTTCATCCCTGCTTCAAATGTTGATAGCCAACTTTAGATAAAACCGTTACAAAATCGCAGCCACTACACAATCTTCTAGGAAGGTTCAGGTCATTGCAAGTTTGCAACATTTCCTCAAAGAGTTGGTGCCCAAACCACCAGTCAAAAGCCAAAGGCCAGAGGCAGAATTTTGTTATAACTCAGACATGAAATCAATATCGGGAAGGACATCAATCTCAATAAAAGTGCTTGCAAATGGATAATATCATAACAGATCTAGGTTAATAAACTTTAACAAGGTAGCAAACCGTAAATAAAATATATCTGTAGTGTCAAGAAATGAACAAAAATCCTCTTATCCCTATATATTGATCTGTGTTGAGACATCCAGCGAGAGAATGTCTAATTGTTTAAGTTCACATAACCACATGAGGTCTTAATAATGGATATATAGTAAAACTAAACAAAGAATAATCAGTTAATTACAAGTAAATGAAGAAGCATGTAGCACAATTTATTGCTTCTAATCCTGCAATCAGAAAGGCTTCGCTACAAAATGCCACTATACACTTCTTTGCCGCCTGTGAAAGTGCTTGCTATTAGTTTATGTTCTATGTTCTTGTCAGTTTTTGAACCAGCGTCTTAGACTGTGACGTTTTAAGGATTGGATTACTTGTGGCACATAAAACTGGGTGATGCAATACGTACAGCAACCAATACAATATTGGCATGATTAACTGACATTCAACATCCATGAGTTTGTGTTTACTTCAGACCCTTGTGTTGTTATTGCAATTACCCTGAAACAAAATACAGAAGAACAATTTAAACTTTTTATCAATAAAATATACATTGAAGCGAATATGAACGGCAAAAATCACAACGATAGATGAAATACAATGGCTACAAAAAGATTCAACGTCTATAAAGTGAAGGGAAACAGTTCAAGCACAAACAGATGATCAATCCCTAATGAGTAATAGAACTACTTGAAAGCATCTACAACTTAATCACATCTATGTCTTCACACGAGCATTAGGTTACAAGCGCAAGCTATGCCATTCTTATCAGTTGCACAACAGCGTACAGAAAGACCACTAAAGGTAAAACCAAGTACATCACACACTTGACAAAAAAGTTATTAAAACCCTAACATATTTTTGTATTGACTTGAGTCAGGGATGTTTGATGGGACTAAAACAATATTTTCTTTGATATTTCGGGTCTTTAGGTGAGACATCTAGGCGAACAGGATACATAACTATGATTCACTCTTAACGAAAATAGCAAAGTATTATGGTACAAACAGATGTCAAATTCATATATTACTTTGGCCGGCCCAGAGGGACAGAATATGAGTATTTTGGCAATCTGCAGTTAACCAAGCATGGAGTCATTTGGTCCTCCCAACCAGTAAACCTGATCATTATGACAGTATGCATTTCTCTCAGTGCCCTACTTATGTTGTATTTGTTAGCTACGAAACCTTAATCGTCAACTGTTTGAATTGAAGACGAATCAGTGATGTAGAACATTAAATGGTTCACCAAAAGTCCTGATAAAAAGGCAAATTTTCTCCACGCCTCAAATCTATGCACTTAGGTTTTAGCGTTCCCACTTAAATGTATTGGTTCCAAAACGAAAAGGAAAATGAAAATAATTTACACTGAAAACAAAAGAACATGAACTGCTTGCTCATTAAAGGCACAACACTAACTTGCATATTCAAGTAACAAACATTATGAATACATACAAACAGAGCAATTAAGTTATCAAAGCAACAACAATTTGCATTCACGACCTATAGTATATCACCAACTTGACCTATGTATATACATTTCATTACTTTCCATAACTGTGACAAGCCCATAGACTCTCTCCAACGGTAAATACATCTCTGTCTCCATAAAAAGAGAGAAAATAGCATCTTTTCAGCATATTTTCTCTCTAGAGTTTTTATCCCTAACCATTGACTAAAAAAACACATTCTTTGTATTAAATTAGTCTTAATCAAGAACTAATAAACCACAATTCTTATCAATTACAATTATCAATGATACGATATTCATAGTTAATAAAAAAATTAAAGAAAGTAGCACAATAAGTTGCTTGTAACCCTGCAATTACAAAGGCTTCACCTATTGGTCACCTGCTAACTGTTGGAAGTCATGGATTCGCAATATAATGCTAGTATTCACTTCCCTCTTCTAAACAGATGTACGGAAATCAAAATTTGGTCTTTCTACATTGTTCAACATTATGCGGATTTATAAGCCTCAAAGAAAATACTAGTAACAAACAGAAAGAATAGTACATTTTCACATGGGAAGTAGTAGAATCTACATAGAAATATGGAAGGACTGAAGAAGCATGTCAGCTTTTCTTGGAGAGAAAAGTAAATATAAAGTACCTGTCAGGCAAAGGATCTTCAGCAAATCTTTTCTCCAGGAGCTAAGCCTGTGACGAGAAAGAGAAACAGCACCTGAGATAGAAAATCATGCAACAAGCATACACTTCTAATTTTTACGGAAACATAATGCATATTAATAAAATATGTACCTGTCAGGCAATTCAGGTAACATTCTACACCAACTCAATGATAACGGGGAAGCGACATGCAGTCCTGTCCTCCTCATACTATTACCATAAGTCATCGAGTAATACCTAAATGTAATCATATTCCAAAAACATACTATAAGTTGTATATGCAAAGTACATTAGTATATCATCCTTCCATTAATTTCACGAATCAACAACTTAGAATTACCAGCAACACGCCTACTTTCATTAAGAATATAACTACATAGCTCATGCTTAGGTGCTGGGCATAAGCTTTTTAACTCAACTAAAGGATCGTTTACCACATATTTACTATAAATCTCCCTTGCAGGTTGCACATGATTCCACCAAAAGTCCGATAATGCCATCTTCAACAAGTTCCAATACTCTACATCCCTATATATCCTAATTAAACTACTCCCTTTAGGAGTCCAAACATAAAAATCCATCCAATCTCGATCCAATATTTCCATCAATCCTTGAGCTTGCGGAACACAATTATACGGAATGCTAGACCACGGGTAAGCCTTTCTCATGTCACCCTTATAAAACGGGCATTTTATTTCCAACACTCCTTTATACGGCAAACCATAAAAATTCTTGTCAATTACCCCATCAGGAGAAGCTGCAAGCCAATCGTCTTCCTCATTATATTTCCCACTAATTTGGAATTCAGGGAACATAATGGGATTTCCAGTTATTAGTTTATATCTTTCGAGTGCTTCTTCTTCTTTAATGTTATTCCAGGAAGTTGCTAGGTTTCCAGTGAATGGCTCAACAGCACCGATCTTTTCTTGCCAGAGCTGAACCCTTCGGTTGGGCCAAAAGCCGATAGCATGTGCAAAAGTGCTAGCAGTTAGTTTATATCTTCGTTGTTCTTGCCAGTTTTTGAACCAGTGTCTTAGACTGGCTGATTCAAGAATAGGATGACTTATGGTAGATAAAAACCGGGTAGTGCAATACGTAAAACAGCCATGCCGACATTGACTTGCTAATAGCATGAGCTTATGTCCTTAATGTTGATGCTTAAGTTGTTCTTGGAATCACCCTGAAACCAAAAAACAATGAACATAAGGGTCAGCATGGCTCTATTTTGACTCGGCTTTTGCTTAAAACCGACACCAAACATAAAAAAAGTTCAGGTTTTGGTTATTAGAGAGACCATTCGGTATCAGTTTTTACACTGTTTAATTTTCAGTTTTATTTTTTTAATGTGAAAAGGGTGAAATATTATTAATCAAAAAAAAGTACAACTAAGTTTCATCACAACCATGGCACACCCCATGTTGTTACTTCTGAAACTTATGAAGAACTACAAATTAGCTTGACTACAAACAAACATTCTATACTAATACTTTCCTTGATACAAGACACAACAATACATTCTACTTAATTTTCAGTTTTATTTGGTTTCTCTACATTTGGGTTTTTCTCAAGTTGGGAGTTTTCAGCCTTCCAAATCCAGATTTGATTGAAGACTGAACACTAAAAACGTTGCATAAAAAAGCACAGCCATCCAAATCAAAAAATTGCACATAATAATGACCATTGTCCATTAACACGAACTTCAGTTCTAATTTCTGAACTTGTATCATAAAATGACCCTATCAAGAAACAACCCCATTTTCTCAATAACGCATTTCATTCATAGTTTATACATACTTTAGTTTCTAATCTTATGCTAAAACCAAACAAAACCATATATTTCCATTTGTCCAAAAAAGCAAAACCAAGCTGCCGGTTTTTCATTCGGTTTTCGTTTAGAGGTTTAAGGGTTCAGGTACAAAATAAAAGTAACAATGTGTGAAGCAATATGCAAAGGTGAATACAAATGCAACGCTGAGAACAAATATAAGAAGAAGAAGAAGAATAATTTAGTTTAGGTGAGGCATTTAGTCGAACACCTGGGATACACAACTCCATCAAGGTATAAATTCAGCATATATTCAGCTAAAACACACGGACACAAATAAGAATATGTAAATTGAAATACCAAGTTCTTAATTTCAATAATAACTTGAAGGAAAAAGTAATTTGTATAATTCATAAAGATATCGAGAGTTGAAAACTTGCCATTAAGAAACTCGTGACTGTGATGAATGGACGATATGCGGCGGACCAACCACCCGTCGTCTCTGTTCAAGGAAATAAAAAACCTTGCATTTCTTTATCTTATTAACATAATTTTACATGTAATGTGGTAAATAAATTCTTATTTTTATTGTTAACCTAATATGGGTTGTGTAATAGGGTGGGTTAATTATTGGTTTATTATGTCTCAAAGCCCAACTCTCCCAGGAAATAAGTGGATCTAGGGGTGGAAACGAGCCGAGCCGCTCGTGAAAAGCTCGGGATCGGATCGGTAAAAAGCTCGAACGAGCCGAGCCTAAACGAGCTCGAGCCCGAGCTCGAGCCTAAGTTTGGGCTCATTTAATAATCGAGCTCGAGCCCGAGCTCTATACAAAAAGCTCGAGTAGGCTCGCGAGCCTAAACGAGCCTTAGAAATATATACGTATATATATTGTCTATACGTATAAACGAGCTTAAAAGTAGTAAACGAGCTCGAGCCTTATGTAATTAACGAGCCGAGCTCTATTTGAACTTTGTTTTCTTTAACACATTATATAAATTAGTCGAGCTCGAGCCCGAGCTCGAGCTTTTGAGAATTTTCACGAGCCGAGCTCGAGCTCAAAATATAAAGCTTGAAACGAGCTCGAGCCCGAGCTCGAGCTTTATATATATAAACGAGCCGAGCTCGAGCTCTGGCGAGCTCGGGCTCGGCTCGGCTCGTTTCCACCCCTAAGTGGATCGAAAATCTTTAATAAAAATAGTAAAATACTAAAAGTGGTAAAAATGAGACGTATATTTTTTACTTTTAGTGACAACGACTTTTATTGACTTTGACTTTACCATATGACGGAGCCTTAACGACTACAAGCCGTTACTAAAGGTCAAATATGTCGTCGTTAAAAGTTTTGGCCAAAGTTGGAGACAAGAATGATGTTACTTTTGTCGTGCTGTGGACATTTATTTTTATTTATTTTTATTTTATTTTATTTTTTAGTGCAAAAGGTGAATCATTTATATTAATATCCACAATAACAATTTACAAGACAAATTGTCACATACCAGAATGAAACACACTTCACCCAGCGAAATACAGAATTGAACATAGACAATACTAGTTGTACATTCCTATATCTGTTCAGCAAAGGCCTGCTAACCAGTATCATACAACATTAGATCCAGTCATCTTTCAACACAAAAACATTCCCAAAGAGTCAAAGCTGCATTATAACTTGAACCATGCCAGCTATACTCTTGATTCACCTTAATATGCACTTACCATCTAGTTACATTTCCACATCACCTTCCCATCAACGCCATTCAACCAGCACCCACAATGGCTAAGACAGGAAAGGTGTGTGGCTTCACTAGGAACCCATAACCCATCCATGGAGGGGCTCTGCTAAAACAACCTACATTTCCTTCTCTAGAAAGGCTTCAGTTGTTTGGGAACACACTCCCCCCATGATGACCAACCATTACCTCCTATATGGTACATTTCTCCGAATTAGACCTCCTTCTTTTCACCATATATTCACCAATTTCCTCCCAAGGCCAAATTAGGAGTATATGGGTACTAGCAAGGTACAGTCATACCAGAGAAACTCCAAGGTACAAGGTATTGAGGTACAAGGTATTGTATCACTGTAGTGGCGTGCACAAACACTGCTATAGGGATGAAGCTCATCCCCAACACTCCTTTAAGCAGGCAGTGTTATAACAGAGATACTTTGGGACTCATACAACAGCTCCTATGATTGCACTATTCCATTCCCATTCCCCATGTATCATAAGCAGCCTTAGTACTGTTGGGTTAATCACAATCTTACCCATCTTACCCGAATCCAACCCATTTAGAGGGTCAAACCCGGAGGTCAAAGTCAACCTTTATAAAAGGTCAACTTTCTAAATAACTGTCAAATGACAGTTATTTCTGAAGCATCACATCTGTTGGATCGAACCAACACAAAAGGAACCAACACGACGCTTCACAACACACCTTTTCATTATTTATAAATAGATTAGAATCTGTAAAACTTATAACTTGATGACATATTATTACTTTGATTAATACAAAACCATTTCAAAGCATATCGTGTATATTTTGGTATATTGTGATTTGTTGTTAGACCAACAAAGATCCGACGTTGAGGCCAACAAGTACTTTCAGACTTAACCACCTTTAGGCTAGAAATCTTGAGTCTCACATTATCTTCAATTAGAGCACAAACTTCTTTCCAAGGTCTGCTGCAGTTCTGGAACAACCTGATGTTTCTTTCTTGCCATAAACAGTAGACACTAGCAGCAAAAGCTAACTTTCTGATGATGATCCATAAATTCTTCACATTAGGCATAGCAATAAGTTCATCAATGACTGTCCTCCAACTGTTAGTGTTGCTGAGAATTCTACTTTTAGCTCTTATTTGTTGCCATACTTTGCTTGAATAGTGACATTGGTAAAAAAGGTGTTCATGGCTATCAATCCCATTATTGCAAAAAGCACAGGTCATGCTTTTATTTGGGTACCATTTAAGGATGCTGTGGACATTTAGCGACTATTGTCGTCACTAAAAAACTCCTGTCGCGAGAAGTCAAAAATGGCGTAGACACGTAGTGATACACTGATACATGAAGTCAAAAATGCAGTAATGATGATGGTAACAAATGGTTTGAATTTCTCAAGATTATATCATTACTGTTTTCTTACCATCATCCATATGCAACATCTATTTTTTCGCTATACCCAGACAAATTTCAATATTGGTTAACACTAATTCAGTTAATTAACCTTTAAATTGCAATGAGAAAATTGAACCAAAACACTATTACTTTTACGTAGGATCACGTCTTTTGTCAGCTAAACAAAGGAAAGCATCCTTAATGTAGATATGAATTTCAGGTGAGTTAAGAGCGATATAACAATATATCAACTCCTCAACATCGTTCCAATCTTGAACTTTCACATATCGAAGCATCTCCACTATCGATTTTCTTATGTCCACAAAAGGATCAGAAGAGTATTTTACTGCACAATTACTATCTGCAAAAACCCCACGAACATTATCCAGTAAACTTGCTGAAAAGCTAACCCACTCTATACTTTTCTAGTTTTCTTCTTTGCATTCTTGTTAAGTTATTCAGATTACATGACCCTTGTTTTATGTTGCATATCAATCATATGGCTATGTTAAAAAAGAAAAAAACATAAAACTTAATTCATAAATTGCAGATATCATACTATTTTGCTTTTTACGAGTTATTAGCTAATAGACGTTGGGGCTTATCAGACATTGTAAATTTGTGATTCAACATCAATTACAGTACCATTTAAGAGTTTGACTTTACTTGTCAAACTCAACTGGCTTGTGATTTGTAAAAACCGATCTAATATTGACTATGTACACTTTTTTTAAGATGATATATAGCACAAATTATATATTTATTCCATATCATAAACACATAATGATTACATAGTTACAAATAAAAGGTACAACATTATTTAGCAAATGTTGCCCAACATATACATGATCAATGGATCAAAGACAAAAAAGTAAACATAATTACATAAGTAATGTACGATATATAATTACCCTCCAATCATAGACATTGTCTTGCTAAGTTGAAATTTTTTGTGTCTCGACTCAATGAAATCCGCAGCTTCTGCATCTATATCCTCTTCGTATTGCATGAACCCGTTTTTGTTCTTGTTCTTACGTTCATAGTAGTTTATGATATTGGTGTTTACTTGACATTCGTCTGGGATTCTTTTGAAACCATTACCAACAAAATAGATATCAGAATAAGGAGGCACGTTGTGTAACTTGTGTGGTATATCTTTGAGTTTTTTCTTCAAGGAACCAAGATTGTGGTGATTGTGATTGTGATGAGTGTTTGACATGTTGATGGATTTAGTTGCAAATGGTTGTTTGATGTGATAGATGAAGTTAAGTTTATCTTGGAGCTAGTATTTATATACAAGTTCATGATGGGATGTGCTCATAAGAGGGCGTAAAGCAGCCATGGAATCAGATTCCTTTGATTATTTTGAAGCTATCAATTGATATGTCTGTCACATGTACATTACATTCGGCCTCCTTTTGTCGACTATGCAAGTATATCCTCTTAGCCATTTTGGAAACTCTAACATGATGGCCAAGTGTTGCGGCTGCCAACCTTTCGAATCGTCAAATAAGTTAGAAGCTTAAGCTTATTTGTTTATTAGGGATCTCTAACTTTAACTTTTCTAGAATATATGTGGTTCATTGGAATGGTTTTTGTTTTTCTTTTATATCAGTGACTTAACATATATTGCAACTTCAAAAAATATAAAAGTGATGTGTTATTGCACGTGGTATATCTTTTGGAACTTCTTTAGAAATATATGTTTTAATCACATCNAAGGAGGCACGTTGTGTAACTTGTGTGGTATATCTTTGAGTTTTTTCTTCAAGGAACCAAGATTGTGGTGATTGTGATTGTGATGAGTGTTTGACATGTTGATGGATTTAGTTGCAAATGGTTGTTTGATGTGATAGATGAAGTTAAGTTTATCTTGGAGCTAGTATTTATATACAAGTTCATGATGGGATGTGCTCATAAGAGGGCGTAAAGCAGCCATGGAATCAGATTCCTTTGATTATTTTGAAGCTATCAATTGATATGTCTGTCACATGTACATTACATTCGGCCTCCTTTTGTCGACTATGCAAGTATATCCTCTTAGCCATTTTGGAAACTCTAACATGATGGCCAAGTGTTGCGGCTGCCAACCTTTCGAATCGTTAAATAAGTTAGAAGCTTAAGCTTATTTGTTTATTAGGGATCTCTAACTTTAACTTTTTCTAGAATATATGTGGTTCATTGGAATGGTTTTTTGTTTTTCTTTTATATCAGTGACTTAACATATATTGTAACTTCAAAAATTATAAAAGTGATGTGTTATTGCACGTGGTATAGTATATCTTTTGGAACTTCTTTAGAAATATATGTTTTAATCACATCACCTTCCGACTTTGAATAAAGAGATTTTTTTTGGAAAGACAACAATATATTAAAACCACAAACAAAACGATACAAACAAACAACATTCCTCCTCTCCAAACAAGACGATTAAAGAGAAGGAACCTAACCCATTAGCACCAAACAAAAATAACACCTATCCGGCTATCCCATGATTCATCATACGACAAAACCACAAGGAAGTCACTTTGTTGGAATATAGGAACATGGACGAAGGACCCCCCCAAGGACTTGCATACCATTCAATGCTGTAATGCATATATCAGATTATTAATAACCACAGACAATACACGAGAGAACCTGACACACAACACTGTAACAGAACCTGATACGCAATTTCTTTTATCTGCATAACAGCTAACTGCAGATAAATGATCACGAACAGAGATCCAGACTGTAAATTATAGCTGACACTTCAGAGGATTAATTAACCATTGCTGCCAATCCATGCTTTTATATTTATTCGATCTTCAAACTATCCACTCGTAACTGTTTAATTGAATATCTTGCACTATTTTATTAGTACTTGCCACTTTTTTACCGAACACACGAGCATTCCTTTCTTTCCAAATGTAGGAACTGGATGTCCAAATAACCGCTTGCCACCCACGAGATAGAAAATTGGGATGATGAGAACGCTAATGGGATTGGAACAAGTCGTTTGGAATAGTGAGTCATGAAAGATGGGACTACTTGGTCCTAACTTTGTTCCAATCTTAGTGGATTCTAGAATTAAGGTGAAGTTATGTGAAGTTACAATTGACATTCAAAGTAAAGATTGTTTCTAAGGCTTTGAACTTTTTTAATATTTTCTTATTGTTCACATGCTGGTTTTGCTATCATCATGATCAAGCTGATATCATTTTTGTGTCCGCTCATTTTCTAAAGGATATGCAAAAGTCAGAACTGAATAATAAGAGATAGATTCAATATTATCGAGAGGGAGAAAGTTACAAACGCTAGCTAGCTAATTCAGTTAATTAACTTCCAAAATACAAGAAGAAATACATATTGAAAAAGAAAATTGAAACCAAAACACTATTTCTTATACGTAGGATCACGTTTGTTGTCTAAAGGAGAAGCTAAACTAAGGAAAGCATCCTTAATGTAGATATGAATTTCAGGCGAGTTAAGAGCGATATAACAATATATCAACTCCTCAACATCGTTCCAATCTTGAACTTTCACATATCGAAGCATCTCCACTATCGATTTCCTTATGTCCACAAAAGGATCAGAAGAGTATTTTACTGCACAATTACTATCCGCAAAAACCCCACGAACATCATCCGGTAAACTTGCTGAAAAGCTCACCCGCTCTAGTCTTTTCTTCTTTGCATTCTTGTTAAGTTCTTCAAGATTCATGGTAATGGAATATTGGAGATAAGGTAAGGTGTGTGCAACGGACCCTTTTGGTTGACACATATATAGGAAAGATGCAAGGCAAGACAAGCATGAATGGGAGCCCTTGGTATGTAATTAATGAAGAGACAAGCCATAATCATGATGATGTGATTTGTTTGTGGATATCGTGATGCACAGGCATCTCCAACCATATCGAATTGTTGCCTTAAATGATGAATGTGTGCAATAATACCTAGAAGTAATAGCATTTAATCTTTTAATTTAATTTGAAATAAATATTGATTATGTGCAACAGGGCGTGATATATGCAGCAAAGAGGTTTTGATATTAGCTAAAAATAATACTCTTTCCGTCCTAAAATATTTGTCAACATTTTCTTTTCGTACTGTTCAAAACTTCAAATTAATTGTTCACTATTAACAATAGATTGAAAAGCTTTATCGATTTACCATATTACTTTTATTTGAAACTATTATTAAAAATTTAAATAAAATTAGTCATTGAAATCAGTGGTGCCGAGGTACAGAAATTATTAATTCTAAGATACGTAAATATGTTGTGATACAAAGCTAAACTCGGTCGAGGAATTGGTAAGTAATCAAGGATATTCCTAGGTAATATATCCTTCAATATGACTTCTGACAGTGGTCATGTTACTTGCTTGGATGCATAGATGGATATGTCATTGCAACAAATATGGAGTTAGAGGTGCATTGCCTGTATGTTCTTTTTTTATCTTTCTAGTCGGGTGTAATGGTAACTATACCTATCACTTTCACATCAGCGTCACATCAAATTTTTAACACAACACCTAACCCACCACCTAACAGCCGTAGCAGGGACGGACATAGGGTTTTTAAGAGGGTGTTGCATAATAGAAATGTTGGGTTAACTAAAGTTACACCATAAAAAACGAAATTAGCAAAAAAAAATTTGGGGGTTGCACATACCACAAAAACGACAGTTTTGAAATCTTTTTGCACTTCGTGACATAAAATCGGGTGTAGCCCGTGCCACACCCGGTATATATGTGGGCCCGTCCATGAGCGGTAGTGGTGACTACATAACCAAACACATAAATAAGAAAAATGGTACGTTTAGTGAGGTGATATGCACTAACGAACCAGTGCCAAAATGGAGGAATCGCGCGCGGTGGATGGGTAGCTATAATGGCGGATGACAGGTGGCGGAGGCCTCCATTACGCCGGTCTTAGAAAAGTCAAAACCACGATGTTCGAAAAAAATGACAGTAATATTACGAATTTACGATCCATGATTTTCTACTTGTTAGTTTTAGAAAAAGAAAAAGACTTTGTGGTAAATTTATATTTGAGTTAATTATAAAATTCGTCCTTGTGGTTTACCCAAAGTTGCACGTTTCGTCCTTAACTTTAAAAAATTACACCATTCATCCTTGTGGTTGTTCATTTTGCGTTGACCGGCCCTTTGACTGGACAAATATGTTACGTGATCGTTACGTGAGGGGTAAATCTGTCCATTTTCTCTTCTAAACCACAGGGCGATCCTTGTTACAACTTTAGATATCTTCTTTTTGCGCGTTTTCAGTTGGGTTATACCCGAATTAAAACCCAACCAAACTAAACCCGCAATTAAAACACGAATTAAAACCCCAACCAACCTCAATTTCCCCAAAACACACAACTAAACCAAACCAACCCACTTAGTAAAAGCAACCGCATTTTCAAGGTTTATCAATTTGTTTATGACCTTTGATTGTGTATTTATCTCTCTCTTTAGTAGAAATAACGATGCTGTTGGTTTCATCATCTCCAATAAAATTGCTACTATTCTTGGTGTATAGAATATGAAACCTTAAAACGCGCGTAATTGTTTTTGTGTGTCAAATCTATATCTGTGTATTTTTTTATGGTAGACTGCTCGTCCTCGTGCTACTGCTCAATTATATTCCTGTTCGGTTGCATCATATATCATCTCTCCGTGACGTCTGTCCCTATTCTTATCATCTCATCTTACTTGTCATTATCACCTTTAGTCATTTCCTTATTATCGTGTAGTATTCCTAACATTATATTAAACCATTCTACACGTGACCCGCGTTATTCTTATGTGTAAAAACCCATAAATCCTTTCTGGGTGATTTTACTGTATATAATAAATCAATCTCATCATTAGATGTACAAAAGCGTGACGCGTATATACATTGAGTTATGATGTTCATAGACTGCCCGCTCAGGTACTCAACTCCATAGCATAATTGACGACCTTCGTCGTTTTCTCTCTCACTTTTTTACCTGCTCTGCCCTCCATACTATACTATACTATCACACCACACTATTGCTGTCTCCTTTAGAGTCTCCACCCAATTCTGGCAAAAAGTATACTAAAAGATCTTGGAGAGAATCCTCTAGGAGACTGCAACATAATGATTAAGACTGTATTTCCGCTTAAACTAGACCGTCGCGTATGAAATAGGGCTTAAAGCTGGCCCCCCGTAAAATTCATAAATGTCACTTTTTCGCTCTCATCAAAGGTATAACTCACATTGCAAAATTAGAGATATTGATTTTTCCTCAAGAGCAAAGGTGGCTTTTATTCAATGGATATGTCTTGAGAGCCTGAGTCCAAAATTATCCATGGCTAGAGGATGATTAGTTCGCCACTAGTGCAGTTGTAACAGACAGATTATTGGAGCAAAATCAATTCCTGTATGTTTATATACTGTGTGTAATACCCCCGAAATGAATTGCAACAAGCCCAAGGTAGTCCGGATCCAAATTGAGTTATGCCAAGCTATTCACATACTATTACTGTATGATAGATGATCCCAAAGTGGAAAACCATGGTTGCCAGTGGCATTATTAGGCATATCTTTACTCGGTGGGTGCACTGGTGAGCCTGATGTGGTATAGATTCGCACCATTGGCTGGGTCTTAGCTGTTATTGAAATTGATGGTTCTTACTCCTAGTTGCCTTTGATGCTCCTTGTTCTATCTCGGTAACCATTATGATATAGTGCTATAAGAAGGTTGTTCCAGTATGTTTCTATGGTGCTTTTTTCATTAAACAATCTTGCTAATAAGTGAAAATACTTTGTAATGTTCTTTGGAGTTAGTTAATAAGGTTGCTTTCATTATGATAAACCACAGTATTGAAATTTTCTCACTGTAGCTTTCCAAAACGTTTTTCCGGTTAATTTTACATCGCATTATTAACCGGGAGTAACTTAGAGAGCTTCAACAATGTCTTAACACAGTCATTCTTGATTTTCTCTTGATTGTAGGCAGAAATTAAGTCTCAATACCAGTCCTGCAGATCTTTGATTCTAGTAGCTTTTCATAGAATGTTCGATTCATTCAGGATTTGTAAATTGGTTCTCGTGTGGAGCCTATTTTTATTGATATTAGACAGCTCAAAACCTGAATGAATAATAACATATTCAGATCAATGTAATTGGTTTATAGGTGCTGATTTGAAATTTCTCCCCTTGAGCAGGCGCTGTTAGTTCTGCGATTGTCGTTAAGCTCATTATTCTCTTGTGATGTTGCCCATCTGGCTGTGGTACCGTCCTTATGTCTCTTTAGTGTCAATGTTTAGCTCCTGTGGTCGTTAGGTATATTGAATGGGGTGTACTTTCGTGGTTGGATCTGTTGGACCGACTCTGTATTGTTGTTCGCTCGGGGAAGATTGGTGGATTATTGATGCATGTATGTGTGGCCTAGCAATATAATATAGTCTGGTTTGTGTTTGTGTTGGGGTTGTGTTTTGATGTTATTTCGCGATAACCTCTTAGAAGGGAGTGTATGTCACATTTCAGCGTCCTATCTCGAAGGGTGTGTGTACGATAGCGTTTGGGAGCTATGTCGCCATATACTGAGCAGAACTCATATCTAACGATAATACGAGGTGTGTCTGAATATAGTGATGGTGATTGGGACTATCAGGTTGTAGCCAACAAATCACTAGGGTGGTGTTATCATGCTGGTTGCTTCCATCTCGATTTCTATTGCTGTTTCTAGTAGAGTAAGCATCACGAACGACATGTCCCCGGCACGATCCTTTAAGATATAGAGATGGGATCGTTGACTTATCGGAGCGTACCACATACACCTAATTCCATGAGAAGCGGTGATAAGTTGCTTATTTCAGGTGTGCAAGTGTATCTGAAAGTTCTGCTAATAAGCGAGTCGCCTTGTGTAAGAGGCAAAATGCGTCATCAAACTTTGCATGTGTACCATAACTGTTTTCTCCGTTCACCTAATAGTTAGTCTTAGATAGATTTGTATTGTTCCATTATACGATAAAGAGTTTTGTTTGTAGCTTCATGGTTTTGTACGTGTGACTTAATGTCGAAGTGTTGTGTTATCTACCAAATAAACTCTTTGTTATGATTGTGTGTTTGACTCTGTATGTCGGTTTGCGTCAGTAATGATAAAGTGGCGATGTCTTGAGTTAGATTGTTCGGATTTGAGTTGAACTGGATAAATGAGGGATACCTGTTTTGTAAGATTGTAAAATCTGAGAATCTCATATAGTATTGGATACGGTTTCTGTGTAATCTAATTCTCATTGCTCACTCCTCATTTTAGTACTTGCTGTTGTTTGAAGAAGATTGCGACCCGCCGCAATTAGAATTTTATCTGTACATACTGGTTAGTGAGGCTATGTAATTATATATAAAACTGAGAACATTGCAGCATGTATTCATAATACGTCTTACTTGTTATATTCTGGCACACACGCCCTTATATTTTGGTAACCATGATCACTATGCACATTGAAGTTCATACTTATTTGATGTTGCCTTGATAGTTCTGTGAAACAGTATAGTTACGTCCCCCGTCTGGTCAACGTATGAACAACCGATGCTAGAAAACTCAGTTAATATGAATGCATCCTCTAGGTTGTATTTATGAACGCTGATAGGTAAGCAGTTCAATTGAAGATAAATCGTGCGCTCTATTTGGTCCAGCTTAAATTAAACAACACATCTGAGAGCACACGCTTTAAGCAGCAACTCAAAACCTTGTGTTTGAGGTCATCATAGCAAGACCTGAGAACGCAAGGTACTGACCATCGCTAGAGATTGTGGTATCGACTAAGTATGACTAGAAACACGGCCTGTCGATTGCGCATATGATCCGAGTATTGTTTATACCCTTCAATTCACAATATTCTTTAACCAGCACACATCTTCTTACACTTATACTATCAGATTGTCTAGAGATATCTATGCCATCATAGCTTTCAGTGTATCTCCTGAATCATTGTTTAAATAAATGCGAAACTGCACCTTCAGTTTGTAAACCTCTTTCGTTAATTCGACCCACTTAGACCTCAGAACCACACAGAAGTGAACAAAATATACCGCGTATTGAGATGAATTACTCCTGCCTTATCTCCACCAAGTATAGCTTGTCTAAATCCAGATCCATAACTGGATGCCATTGATAAACGGTATACGTAGATGCAGTATATATGATTAGTTTTTGTATCATTTGCTGTGAGATTGATATAGAGCTTCACTGAAACATAGCCTGCACTACGGTGATATATTTACTCCGATGATCTTAAAATTCGCGGAGGTAGAGTCGGATGACAATCCAGGGAATCAACTGAATAAATCAAGCACGCTGTTGGAGTAGTCAGAACATAGATAGAGTAATGATATATACAGGGACCTCAGTTTTCAGCTATATATCACAAGTACGTATCAGATTGGCGAAAACAGAAAACCATAACGTAGATATTGGATCCTATAACATCCTAGTCATGCAAGTCAAAGCGATAACACCGGGAGAATCAGATATATTGAGTTACGATCTCGAAGTAAACTGTCTTGATTGGGGCTAGATACTGTAGCCTTCCGAGTTAGCAAATCTGATAGTGCTTGGAATCACTTTCATGTATTTTGTATTGTCGTATAAATGTCTTCAGTGTCGTGGTCAAGCTCTCTGGACTGGATTAGGTAAGACTAACATCAGGGGGTATGAGTTAGGCGTTAAGATCATCGCGATTTAGTTAATCCAAATATAAACAGCAGGAAGTGTTGTGGAGCGGCCTACCTTTGTCTCGAAGATAACGATACGATTCTTATGTCTTATAAGAGCAGATCGTCGCTACATCCATGTCTATCTATATGTCTGTGGTGCAATCAATGTTGACTTGAGTTTAATTTGAAATGCTATAATGGTGAATCTCGAATACTCTGCTGTGGCTGCGGCTGAATAAAGGGGTTGCTGAGCGCGCGACTCCGTTTTGTGTCGTGTACTAGTCCAATTCTATGTCGGATCTTTTGTGTCATTTACTATGTCGGTTATTCGAGTTGGAAAAGAGTCGGTGATGAAGGGGCGAGATGAGTAGTGTGGTGTAGCGTAGTGTAAAAGTACGGTCGGGTTGGGTACTCGACTGCTGTTGGGCGGTGAGATGTCCATTTAATTTTAATAGTTGAGGGCTAGTTTGTCTCTATATTTTTTGTATTTTTGGTTTTTAATATATTGTTTTTTAATTACTCTCTAGTTCATTTATACCGCTTCTTTCCTTTTTAAAGTTTTCGTTTCTTAAATTTGTTTATTAAATTTATATGAATGTAAGTCTCAAGCATTGCCTCATTAATCCAAGTGATGTTGTGTGTCATCCCGTTATCTTTTGCGTGTTCTCCGGCTTCAATTTTTTGTCCAGATTGTTGTTTACGGAGTTACAATTACGTTATCTAATTTTACTGCTATATCTTTAAGAACACTATTAACCCTATAAGTGCTGTAACGTATGTCGGAATGCGATGTTAATCAATCAGGCCATAAAACAGTAGGGGAGATGTTAGCTTTATCATGTATCGGGTAGATAAATCATGTAAGATTCCTAGACGTTAAGTGACATTCAGTATTTCCGTATTTGAGGTTTGAGTTAGAGCCGTGAAATAATGCATTGGGTCTTAATTTAGTCTCCGGTGTATGTTCAGCGACTTGATTTTCTTGTGCTGATTAGAGAGATGATTGTGTTGTGGTTTGGTGTTTTGTACTTGTCTCGATAGTATATTTCCTATGCGGGTTGTTAGTTAGTTCTGGTTTTTAATCCTTCAGGGTACGGAATAGACCCAACTGAATGCCCGCGCCGAAACGAATGTATGGAAATTCATAAACAGTATCGTTGATTCGAAAAGGAATCGAGTGTTTGGATCTTGACGTAGACATTGACGGATTCACAAGATCCACATTCATACCCTCTGTCCAGTGACAACAGTTATAGTCTTGGATGCTGTCATTCATTTGAGTACATTGTCTTGAGATAAGGGACGCGCACAAGTTAGCATCGTATGTGTACCACTAACACAATTATTAGGTACCACTCAGATTGGCACGGATGTTTTATGTGGGGAAATCTGTTTTTGGATGGGTTAGTAGACGGGAGCCGATGACGTGAGAATTGTTGTTAGGAACCCCAGCAAGGACGTGGTTTGTGCTAGTGTGTAACTATCATCATCAACAAATCAGAAATCAATAAGCTATCATCACATACTGTCGGTCTGGTATATCGTTTCATTGTATGGATCACTCGTGGAAGCTGAAATCTCGAAAACTGTGTGGTTCTGTAATCATTCAAGGCATCGGCATCATAATTTGTGCTGTCACCTTCTTCTACTCTCCGCAGAAACAGCTACGTTTGGTTCTTGACTATTCTAAAGAATACGGGTCCAAAATATTGTATTGCCTCCGTGCCAAAATCTAGTCATAACCGATCCTTATTCACTTGAGAGTTAATTCGTTTCTCGAGCGGGACGTTTTTGGCCTGTAGTTTAGGACACTTACTCGGTTTTTCGCTTGCGGTGCTGGTGACTGTCATAAAGGTGCAGACTACACCTTTGTATCCATGACTGTGTATTTTATGTATTGTGGTTCCAACAGTCAGTGCGACTCTCAAGCTTACCGCTTCCAAAATCGACGGGCAAGTCCAATACATCTTCCAGGCGTAATAAGATCCTGGGTGTACGGTGTTGTATCAAAACTCCCGTGTATTATGTA
>LBNU01021757.1:22678-37705 GCA_014162995.1 Artemisia annua
TTTTACAAGGGTACAACCACTCCCGTCACTTAATGTATTTTGAGGACTAAAATACTAACTGATCACTTCTTAACAATATACAAATGAAATATAAACTCTATGAGTTTACATAATAGAAGTCTAACAAGTCTTGCAACGTTGAGTTGAAACTTGTAACTTCTCGGATGAACTTGTGAACTTCCTTTCTACATAAGAGAATCACACAAGTGAGTTGCTACTAAGTTAGATGAGATAAGTAAGAGTTTGTATGAAAAGTATAACTAAAAGTGATGGATGATTTCTTGCAAGTGGCTTGGTATTTATAGCCAACCAAACCAGCAGACTGGCGGATCCGGCGGAACCAAAACAAGGGTTCCGCCCTTGCACCCCAAGGGTTCCGCCAGGTCTGACAGTCAAAGACTACAAGAAATCTTTCCATATAAAGCAATGTCAAATCATGTTTGTTCTAGTCAACACACAATAGATAGAGTGAGCAACCTTCTAAATGTGTAAGAGATATTATGGAAAGTCAACAAAGAAAGTTTTTCATAAATGCTTATGATGCATGCCATGATGTCATGTTAAATATTCTATATTTAGAAATATAACAATGTTAAGTTTAATATGTAAGTGTAGCAAATGAGATAAAGTCTAGTTTAAGCAAGACTTTAACTATAATCATGTTTTACTAAAAACTAAAGTTTACACTTTGTCGTTAACAAAACTTAGCAAAGATAGTAAAATATAAATAACGTTTTTAGGCGATATTTGTATTAACAATCTCCCTCTTTTTGTTGATGACAAAACATAAACTTTATTTTTAGGTAAATCACTAATTTTAGTGTTAAGTCTTTAAAAGTTTATATTTTAACTTGTTTTAGTTATTAGATGAAAATCATTATAAGTTTCATAAGTTAAGATATATTTTCTCCCCCTTTTTGTCAAAACAAAAAGAAATTACTTTTGCAACGTAAACACCATATTTGCCGATAGAACACCAAACAAGGATCGTGGAGTATCGTTCCATCATATTTACATGGAAAGTGTTTATTAACTTTACAAGACGTCAAAAATGTATTTTTCGACGATAAACATTATTTTCAAGTTTCACGAGTGGTATCGATAACATACGTATTTGCATGTGCAACATCGTTTCATTTCTTACATTAGAACCTACCGTTCATATTAGGTTGCAGTTAGAGATCGTGCCTCATTTCATTGCATCTACTCTTGTCATCGTAGCTATCGCACCAGGTGAGTCATAGCCCCACTTTTACTTGTTTAATTACTTTACAATCTCTTTGGGGGAGATACATGCTCAATTACCTGTTTTCAATTTATTATTCCATTTCAAATCCCGCGAGGGAGAATACATTGCAATCATTTTTTTTTTCATACGGGCCAAAGTATTAAATTTCAAGTACATTACTTAAGTTACCGCATTGCCTTATTTAAGTCCCCATACAATCATGGACCGTTAATTATGCTTAAGCGAGAGTGAGTGGATAGATCTATTGAGGGTGACGCCTCCATCCGTGTTGGTTAAACCAATAGTCAAGCAGATGCATTTCATTTTACATATACATTAGAGTGCTCGGCAAAACACTCTCGAGGAGCATTTCATGCAGTCAAGCTTCGGGGTCATGAGCTTAAGGTTTATTGTACTATTTTTTCACGTGAATTTTGTCATGCACATTATACTTGTGGTTACCGTAAAAGTATTTCATTTACATACATCAAATCACATTGGGCGGTGGGTTGTAAACACACAGGTTGCAAGTCTTGTTATGGCCGAGACTTGGAACCAAGTGGATTCACAATGCCTTCGCTGGGAAATCTTCATCCTAATGCAATTCATTTTCACTAAACTCTATGAACTCACCAACCTCGTGTTGACACTTTAGCATGTATTTTCAGGTATTAAGCAATGGCACGCTACTGGAGGTTTTGGCAGGGCATGGCATGGTCATAGAAGACTCTGATATTCATACATGGACCGTTTTAAACTATATCTTAAAGGGCCTACTTCCGCATCACTTTTAACAATGTAAACTTAACATTTTT
Source organism: Artemisia annua (assembly GCA_014162995.1). Classification (NCBI taxonomy): domain Eukaryota; kingdom Viridiplantae; phylum Streptophyta; class Magnoliopsida; order Asterales; family Asteraceae; genus Artemisia; species Artemisia annua. The sequence goes on from LBNU01021757.1 coordinate 24,722, forward strand.
TTTAAACGATTTCATTCGAAATGATTGAAATGAAAACTGTTCTTTGCACTTGTGTTGTGATACCAATTGAGTTGCACCCTAATAACGTTATTTTCCGCTGCAAACCACTTTTTGGGGGTGTGACACAAGGATCAGGGATTGAGGATGAACATTGTTTATCCTCTTAGTAGCAATGGGGTTGACTTCCACAGTGGATGGTAGATTGGTGAGAGTTGGACCAAAGTCATCATCATATGAAGAGGAGGTGAAAATGCCTGTGGTTGGTTGATGATGAATGTCTTCCAGCTCAGAGCTTGAAGAGTGTGAGTTACCAAGATCAAAAGGACGTGGATATCTTGTGAGAGGTTCTTCAAAGCTCAATGAGTGACCAGTAGGAATAAAGGAAGGATCAGCAGGAACAGAGATACCAGTGGGAACACCATCAGTAGAATTGGTATGACTAGCAGCAAGTGGAACACTACCAGCAGGAACTGAACTACTACCAGCAGAATCTATATTCCTGCGGGCTTTATTAGCTGCTTGTCTCAAGAGTTCCTCTGTATCTTTTGCAAACTCAAAACCAAACTTTTCAGCTGCTTCCTTTGCATCATGTTCCTGTCTTTGAAGTCTAGCAAGATCCTCTGAATAACTTTGTGGAAAACTAGAAGGGGGGTTGAATAGTTTACCGCTTTTTAACTTGTTAATCTTTGAAAAGCTTTACGTGTAACCAACAATTCTAACTAATTAACACCAATTAATATGCAAGTATAAAAAGAGAAACGTTCAAACCACAACACGATTGTTTATCATGTTTCGGCTACAAGGACTCTTTTTCCTTACCCTACTCCACGCCTCGAGTTTCCAACTCGAGAGTTTCAAGCACTAGTCAACAAGCTCCTTTCACCGGTGGAGAAACCCTTACAATCGTCGCTTACACTTTATCCGGTACTAAGCTAAATATTGGGTCCTAGTTCAAGGTAGAACCACCCTAACGTCGCCTATTCACTATTTCCGACACTAAGCTAGATGTCGAGTTCTTTTACAAGGGTACAACCACTCCCGTCACTTAATGTATTTTGAGGACTAAAATACTAACTGATCACTTCTTAGCAATATACAAATGAAATATAAACTCTATGAGTTTACAGAATAGAGGTCTAACAAGTCTTGCAACGTTGAGTTGAAACTTGTAACTTCTCGGATGAACTTGTGAACTTCCTTTCTACATAAGAAAATCACACAAGTGAGTTGCTACTAAGTTAGATGAGATAAGTAAGAGTTTGTATGAAAAGTATAACTAAAAGTGATGGATGATTTCTTGCAAGTGGCTTGGTATTTATAGCCAACCAAACCAGCAGACTGGCGGATCCGGCGGAACCAAAACAAGGGTTTCGCCCTTGTACCCCAAGGGTTCCGCCAGGTCTGACAGTTAAAGACTACAAGAAATCTTTCCATATAAAGCAATGTCAAATCATGTTTGTTCTAGTCAACACACAATAGATAGAGTGAGCAACCTTCTAAATGTGTAAGAGATATTATGGAAAGTCAACAAAGAAAGCTTTCCATAAATGCTTATGATGCATGCCATGATGTCATGTTAAATATTCTATATTTAGAAATATAACAATGTTAAGTTTAATATGTAAGTGTAGCAAATGAGATAAAGTCTAGTTTAAGCAAGACTTTAACTATAATCATGTTTTACTAAAAACTAAAGTTTACACTTTGTCGTTAACAAAACTTAACAAAGATCGTAAAATATAAATAACGTTTTTAGGCGATATTTGTATTAACAATCTCCCTCTTTTTGTTGATGACAAAACATAAACTTTATTTTTAGGTAAATCACTAATTTTAGTGTTAAGTCTTTAAAAGTTTATATTTTAACTTGTTTTAGTTATTAGATGAAAATCATTATAAGTTTCATAAGTTAAGATATATTTTCTCCCCCTTTTTGTCAAAACAAAAAGAATAGTTGCGAAGCGGAATTATGCAAATGCTCCCCCTTGGACAATACTCCCCCTAAATGGAGTGCCAAGTGAGGATTCATGGATTTTGAACCTACAAAAGAGAGTTAGTTGCAACAAGAAACAAGTATAGAGCAAGTTATGAGCAAATGAGAGCTCACATTATACTCCTAAAAGTCAATCCACAAAATGCCTAATATAGTAGAATTGATTTTTATTTCTAGTAAAATTTAATTTTGACAAATGTCAAATTAAAGACAAGAAATAAACCTTCTACTTTTGAGAAAAGAAAGAAAATAACTTAAAAGTAAAGGACATTACTACAACTATAAAAAGATTATCATAATCCTTAATAAGAAACATCCTCATAGCACGGTCTAAGGGTGTTGTGATGGATGAGAGATGGCATTTAGATGCTCCAAAATGTGGTTTAGGATAAATCTCATTTCATAAGTTAGCTCACGGATGTCCATTTGACATCGTTCACTTATGTGAGCGGTTCTCTCATAATGTCCGCAATCATGGCGGGGAAAATTCGGTGGAAGAGGAATTTCATTGGTTGTTGGTGGATTATTGGTTGTTGATGGAGCAAATGTGGATGGTTGAGAGGTGTTTTGATTACCTACGATGGATGAGTATAGAGTTGTTTGGAAATCTATGACATGGCTGAGATGAGAGTCAACCATATGTTTGAAAGCATGTAAATGGTTCAAACGAGTGTTGAGATCTTGTTGTTGATCATGGTAGTGGAAGTTTGTTCTCCGTAAAGAGTACCATGAATGTCTTTTTGAGTTGGGTGGAACAATAATGGTCTTGGTTGTGCATGAACTTGATCTTGTGGAAAAATTTATGGTCTAGCATATCGGTAAGCCAAACACTCTACTAATGATGGTTGATGTGGTTCTTGATCAAAAGAACGACTTGGTTGAAGGCTCGGTTGTTGTTGGGTTTCCATTTGAGCAATGGTTTCAAAGAGAGGCAATGGTGGTGGGTTTGATGATCTAGGTGGTAGGTCTTCTAAAGTTTCCAAAAATGGATGTGGTGATGTTGGTGGTGTTTGGAAAATTTCATTTGGTGTTAATGTTGGTGATTGAGGTGATTTAGGTGATGGAGTTTTTGATGGTTGAGTTGGTGCGGAAGATGGTGTTGAATCACTTGGTGTTTCAGTTGGTGGCGGAGTAGTGATTATGTTTGCATTGCAAGGTTTTGGAGATGGTGTTGGAGTAGCAAGGTTGAAGAAGTTTGTATCTTGAATAGGTGAAGAAATGTTGAGTGAGGAGTCACTTGATGATGATGAGCTTAGTTGAATGGTTTTGTTGAAGCAACATGGTTTTACACTAATTCTAGTGGTTTTCCTAATAGATCTTGATGATTCGGATGAAGTGTTGGATTTAGTCATCTCAAGACTATGGTTAGCTAGACTTATGAGATTAAGAGAAGTGGTGGTGATGGTGTGAATTGGAAGGATGAATGTTGGTTAATTTATAGGAAGAACATGTTATGGAAAGTAGTGTTTGGATTTGATGTTGTTTCATACAAAATTGGAGGTTTCTAATCATTTGGAAGAGTTCCAAGAACTTGTCAAGTCATTGGAAGTCAATCCAATGGAGGTGGATGGAGTGAAAGACTAACTTATGCACTAAATGCTATGTGATCATGGAAGGTGATTTGGTTAGGAAGTTCCACGGATTTCAAGGAACCTTAAGGAGGGTTCCTTGCTTTATGAAGAAAGGTGCCTTGGGTTTATATTGTTTGAATTGGTGTTTTGGTGGGAAGAAGCTTTCTAATCTCTCTAGTGAGTAAGAGTAATCCTAATGTGTTTGTTTGTGCTAAGGGAAGATGTTTCTTACTAATGAAAATGATTTGGTCTTTCAAGAAGGTGTAAATTTTAGAAAAACAAAAAGTTTTCTGCAGATGACTGGCGGAACCAACCGATTACACAGGCGAAAACCTACTTTGGGTTCCATCGGATCCGTTAGGCCAAACTGGGTTTACCCAAAAATTTTACTGGCGGAACCCTGTTTTTGGTTCCGCCAAATCCGCCAGGGGTCTGATAGCAGACAGAGCACGTGCACGAGGGTCGAGATGAAATCCAATTTTTCCGAAAACTCTTGAAACATAAAATTTATGCTATATCTGGTTAGGAAATGCAAAAATTGAACATAGAAACATTCTTACCGATAGACTTTGATCGGAGGTTCCTATACTTAGTGAAATTTAGCATAAACTTGAAAATTTGACAACATATCAAATGTCGTCTTCCTGCATCATTTTAGTTCATATATGTTCCAAACAATATAAAATATTCCTACAAGTACATAAATCCATAGAACATAAAGTTAAACATTCAAATTGTCCAAATAACTCCTAGTGCCAAAACATAATCTTTACAAGCGATCCAACTTCTTCTTCATCTTTCCAATGTACCTTCCAATGCACTTCCACATTCCATTTCGTTTGATTGAATTCTTCTGACTCGTTCTTGATGGTGGGAAGTTTTTCAAGGTACTGGAGAGGGGCTAACTTAGAGTTTGGAAGACCAACGTCTTCGCTCATTGATGAAGATGAGGATGAAGGTGAAGGAGAACGAAGGCGTTTCCCTTGAGTCTTAAAGACTCTCTTAGCACTAAGAGGAAGAAAGGTGTGAGGAATGAGTGGATAGTCAAGACGAACACCCCGGCTATTTGGTGGAATAGGTGAGATGGCTCTAAAGAGACGGGTGAGAAGCATTCCATATGGGAGAGCGGTTTTTCCATTAAGAGGTATATCAGCCATTTAGCCATGTAGTAAGCCAAATTGAAGGGTTGTCTAGTGGAGATACTAAATAGCATATAATTTAGACTTGTGTTCACATGATCTCTATTTCCTATGGAACTTATGACATTAGCCCTAAGAACCTCTTCCCATTTCTTAAATTGAGGTTTAAGTTCATTAAGTTCCATTCCAAACGGGTCTTTGTTCACTTCACTTCCCGAATGACTTTTCCTAGTGATGGAAGTTCTTGTGAAGAGATGGTCACGAAGCACTTCCTTGCTAACAAGAGGAGTGACATAGGAGGGATCTTGTTCAATGGTGTCTAGAGTAGAGAGTGGCCTTTTGTCCATGTAAAGACAAGTGCCATTGTTTGGAATACCAAGAATTTTAGCAAATTTATCTAGAGACAAAACCGTTTTGTGTTCATTGATGAAAACTTCCACGGATATCTCACCATCTTCATCACTCGAGAGATCTACGGTAGCATAGAATTCTAGAATGAACCTAGGACAAATTGGCTGATCAATATCTAGGAGACAATCGAAGTTGATGGTAGCTAAGTCTTGGCGAATGGAGTTTCCTTCTAGAAAGGATGGGTCAATGGTTCTCCCCTCATGAACATAACGTTTCTCTAGCCCCTTAAAGACATTGACTTGGTGTGGAGTAAGACCTTTGGTCATATAGTGTTTGGGTAGATACTTGAGGGTGCCTTTGTGATCGGAGAATGTTGCGGGAGGCATGTTGATTCCTAGAAATGACAAAATTTTGTATTTTAGTTGAGATCAATGACTTTTTAAAGTAAGAGTGATCTAGTGTGTGCCTTTTATGCAAGCAATGTGAAGATGTGGTTATCTTAGATACATTTTGATACTTAATACGTTTTTATGATGCAAATTTTGTCTTTAAAACACATGATGATCCTGATGTTTCTAATGTAGTTTTAAATGTAATCAAAAATGCATATGGGTTATGCATTCTCTTTTTCAAGAGTTTTGTGCAAATGAGGTTTACATAACGTTTTTCATTTGTTTTAACAATGTGATGAAGTGTTATGTCCTAATGGTGAATGTGATTTTTCCAAAAGGTTTTATAGGGGATGTTTGGCTAATAGTGATGTTGTTTAAAAGATGCAAGAACATAATCAAGGGGAAACATGATTAGTTTTGCCTTTGACCAAGGTTTTTTATGAATTACCAATTTTATGCATAAACCCTAAGATTCTAATTATAGTGTGTAAATGAGAATGTTATACCTAGATTAAAAACACAATTATGTTAAGAATACTTACAAAGTTGATTGGAGGGAAGAATGATTGAAGAGAAGCCCTAATTTTTCTTGTGTGGTGATGTTTTGGTCGTGAATAGTAGCTGTGAATAAGTGATTGTTGTGGGTTAGGGAGTGTTTGGTTTAAACTAGACATATTTTGATCTGCAGAGTTGGCGGACCTGGCGGAACCAAAATGGCGGTTCCGCCCGTTAGGTCGAAAGGTTCCGCCATATCAGCAGTGATGAAAAATGTTTTGATTTGTTTTGATTTTTGTGATTTTATTCTAAGGTTCAATATTATAGTATAGAATCATTGAGTCCTAAACTAAATCTAAGAAGAGTTAATGTTTTTTATTTAAGAGGTTTCATGAATGCGTTGACAACGTGGTTTTCGTATGAAACTTTCTTGGTTGAGATGTTCCTCAATGAACATTTTTACCAGGGCGATGATGATGGACTTTACTACTTTCAGCAAGGGTACATTGGATTGAGTTTTCACTAAGGTCGAAGCTTCCTTTGTTGTTGCTTAAATGACGAAAATGACATCAATCGAGAATGTGAGGTTGACAAGATCCTTCTTGATCTTAAGGAACCTGTTGACATGCTTTTCAGCCCAACTTGGCTTTAGTATGTTGAAGTTGCATGAGACATTTGTTTCTTAAAGAACCATGAGGTGAGACAATGTCTAAGTAAAAGTACAAATACAATTTGTGCCTTTTATATCAACATATTTATCGACATGGTCCAAGTTGTCATACACCTATGGTGTCTACTCCCGTTCCTTTGGAATACCATTATTCTAAGTATGCACTAATCTAAAACTACGTTTAACGGCTTCTAGGTGGATTAGTATCTTCTAAAAACAAACACATAAACAAACACTAATCATACCTCGAGTCTACTAGCCGTGAGGTAAAGTAGACTTTCAATCATGTCTCTTTATTTAGTGTTATCTACGGATTCACTTTTCTCATCCTTGTTCAGACATAGAACACGTAATTCGTTGAGTACTTGTTAGGAACTAGGAATGGCTTCCAAGTGATTATTCCCTGCTTTTTAGAGCTTGCGAAAAGTCTTTCATAGTATTCTTATCTTGACTTTGTTTATTTTCTTTCCAATCATCTTTATTTATTTTGTAAGATCCAATTATAATTTAACTTTTCGATTCAGATGGTAAGATCAGAACTTTATTTTTCTCGGATTTGTTTATTTATCCCGAGATACTTGTTTTAAACCAATCCTTGACATGAGACAAAATATGTTAGTTCCAGTTCATGTCTTTATGGTTTCTTTTATTAAAATTCCTAATGACAATAATCTAATGAATGACTTTTAAATCCTTTAGTAAATTCTCTTATTTAATAGTCTGTCTTCCTTGTCATTTCCTAATCTCTCTTATCTTACCATTATTCAATTTCTTACTAAATTATAATTTACCGAAGCTGATGTCTTAAAGCGAGATGGTCATTAGTTGAATGTTGAGTTTAGCGATTTCTCCATTCATTAGGTTTCCTTGTTCAAAATGGTATAACCAGTGTTACTATGACATCTTCCAAGAGGTATGTTTTCATAAAATTAAAATCGAATTTTAATGTGCAAAACCTTGATGTTTTAGAGTACAATGTTTTCTTAAAAGAAATGTTTTGAAGTACTCCATTACTTTTTCTATGCTTCATGTGAAGATTTACTAAACGATATTTTTTAAGATATGATTTATAATTCAAATCTTTGTGTTTAGATGATATTATCTCATAAACTATTATGAAGTATTTTATTTATTGAATTTGCAAGCATCATAAAAGTGTTGGTTATCTTATCACTAAGGAGATTCTTAGTTACCTCACTTGTAGAAAAGTATTAAGTGAGACTCACTCGAGAGTTCCAATTTTCTATGTCCGAAGGCTAAGTGAAATGATGCACCTTATGTCTCCCATTCATAGTAATGTGGAAATCCTTTAACCACAGAGGATCCAATCCTCGTTATAACTTACTAAAGAAAGAACAACTAAAGCTATGAACTACTAATTCTACACACGATGAATCTTAAGCTAAAAGTATGTGTCAATCAATAGGTAAGTAGAAATAATGCGTTCCTTTTAAGTTCCATAGAGAAGCTATCATGAAGATAGTCATTAAGCGTTTTATCTTGACTTGTAGGAAAGCTTGGAAACTCAAATACTCATGAATCCAAGGAGGTTAGACAAACATATAAAAGTACGGAACATGATATTCTTAATCCTTTTATCGTAAGTCTCTATTAGAGATGGAGTTACTTCTAAATTTCTCTTCTAGGCTTACCAAACTTAACTTGCTTTGTCTTACTTGTTGAAGATTCATTTTAGTTAAATCCTAATCCGGTTTGATCTCTAAATGCCTTTTGGCTTTTCAATAATCTTTCAAGGGATTTTGAACTTTCTTCAAATTTAACTAACATTTTTCCTTTTTCATTTTTCCTTTTAATTTCATGTTTGTAGTCTNCCTTGTTTAGACATAGAACACGTAATTCGTTGAGTACTTGTGAGGAACAAGGAATGGCTTCCAAGTGATTATTCCTTGCTTTTTAGAGCTTGCGAAAAGTCTTTCATAGTATTCTTATCTTGACTTTGTTTATTTTCTTTCCAATCATCCTTATTTATTTTGTAAGATCCAATTATAATTTAACTTTTCGATTGAGATGGTAAGATCAGAACTTTATTTTTCTCGGATTTGTTTATTTATCCCAAGATACTTGTTTTAAACTAATCCTTGACATGAGACAAAATATGTTAGTTCCAGTTCATGTCTTTATGGTTTATTTTATTAAAATTCCTAGTGACAATAATCTAATGAATGACTTTTAAATCCTTTAGTAAATTCTCTTATTTAATAGTCCGTCTTCCTTGTCATTTCCTAATCTCTCTTATCTTACCATTATTCAATTTCTTACTAAATTATAATTTACCGAAGCTGATGTCTTAAAGCGAGATGGTCATTAGTTGAGTGTTGAGTTTAGCGATTTCTCCTTCATTAGGTTTCCTTGTTCAAAATGGTATAACCAGTGTTACTATGACATCTTCCAAGAGGTATGTTTTCATAAAATTAAAATCGAATTTTAATGTGCAAAACCTTGATGTTTTAGAGTACAATGTTTTCTTAAAAGAAATGTTTTGAAGTACTCCATTACTTTTTCTATGCTTCATGTGAAGATTTACTAAACGATAGTTTTTAAGATATGATTTATAATTCAAATCTTTGTGTTTAGATGATATTATCTCATAAACTATTATGAAGTATTTTATTTATTGAATTTGCAAGCATCATAAAAGTGTTGGTTATCTTATCACTAAGGAGATTCTTAGTTACCTCACTTGTAGAAAAGTATTAAGTGAGACTCACTCGAGAGTTCCAGTTTTCTATGTCCGAAGGCTAAGTGAAATGATGCACCTATGTCTCCCATTCATAGTAATGTGGAAATCCTTTAACCACAAAGGATCCAATCCTCGTTATAACTTACTAAAGAAAGAACAACTAAAACTATGAACTACTAATTCTACACACGATGAATCTTAAGCTAAAAGTATGTGTCAATCAATAGGTAAGTAGAAATAATGCGTACCTTTTAAGTTCCATAGAGAAGCTATCATGAAGATAGTCATTAAGCATTTTATCTTGACTTGTAGGAAAGCTTGGAAACTCAAATACTCATGAATCCAAGGAGGTTAGACAAACATATAAAAGTACGGAACATGATATTCTTAATCCTTTTATCGTAAGTCTCTATTAGAGATGGAGTTACTTCTAAATTTCTCTTCTAGGCTTACCAAACTTAACTTGCTTTGTCTTACTTGTTGAAGATTCATTTTAGTTAAATCCTAATCCGGTTTGATCTCTAAATGCCTTTTGGCTTTTCAATAATCTTTCAAGGGATTTTGAACTTTCTTCAAATTTAACTAACATTTTTCCTTTTTCATTTTTCCTTTTAATTTCATGTTTGTAGAACAAAAGTGTTCGGTTTCAAGTTGTACCTTGTTTGTGGTTTTATCAACTTCATGACTACAAACCGGATAGTTATCGTCATCTTCATCCGTGTCACTCCATGATTCATAAACAAGTCCTCTTTGAGCTAGACACAAGTTTTCATCTTCACTTATACCTTCATTAAAAACATTTAAACTCGTAGCACATGTATTTACTTCAACTAAATGTCTATCTATTAGTTTTTCTAAGGCTAACAACTCATACGTAAGATCAAATTGATCATCTATGGCTTGACATATTTCTTGATGAAAGTTCAATATATTTTTCCAAATATCATTAGCCGTTTGGCAAAAATACACTCTTTCATATTCAATCCTAGGTAAAGCTTTATAAATCATTATTTTAGCTTTAGTGTTTTTATCAAATTTAAGATAATCATCTTGATTTTCAAAACTTGTTTTTGTTGGTTTAAAATCACCAATGGAAATAATATGCCAAAGATCTTGATCTATTGATCTTACATAGTTTTCAAATTTACTTTTCCATTCAAGGAAATTTTCATTTTCAAATAGTGGTGGCCTTTGAATAGATTGCCCTTCTTTGAGATTTTCAAAATCCATGGATCGATTCAAGTTTTAAAATACAATATATTTTAAAGATCTTGAGTAACGTAGCTCCTGATGCCAATTGTGGAAAACTAGAAGGGGGGTTGAATAGTTTACCGCTTTTTAACTTGTTAATCTTTGAAAAGCTTTACGTGTAACCAACAATTCTAACTAATTAACACCAATTAATATGCAAGTATAAAGAGAGAAACGATCAAACCACAACACGATTGTTTATCGTGGTTTGGCTACAAGGACTCTTTTTCCTTGCCCTACTCCACGCCCCGAGTTTCCAACTCGAGAGTTTCAAGCACTAGTCAACAAGCTCCTTTCACCGCTGGAGAAACCCTTACAATTGTCGCTTACACTTTATCCGGTACTAAGCTAAATACCGGGTCCTAGTTCAAGGTAGAACCACCCTAACGTCGCCTATTCACTATTTCCGACACTAAGCTAGATGTCGAGTACTTTTACAAGGGTACAACCACTCCCGTCACTTAATGTATTTTGAGGACTAAAATACTAACCGATCACTTCTTAACAATATACAAATGAAATATAAACTCTATGAGTTTACACAATAGAAGTCTAACAAGTCTTGCAACGTTGAGTTGAAACTTGTAACTTCTCGGATGAACTTGTGAACTTCCTTTCTACATAAGAGAATCACACAAGTGAGTTGCTACTTAGTTAGATGAGATAAGTAAGAGTTTTTATGCAAAGTATAACTAAAAGTGATGGGTGATTTCTTGCAAGTGGCTTGGTATTTATAGCCAACCAAACCAACAGACTGGCGGATCTGGCGGAACCAAAACAAGGGTTCCGCCCTTGTACCCCAAGGGTTCCACCAGGTCTGACAGTCAAAGACTACAAGAAATCTTTCCATATAAAGCAATGTCAAATCATGTTTGTTCTAGTCAACATACAATAGATAGAGTGAGCAACCTTCTAAATGTGTAAGAGACATTATGGAAAGTCAACAAAGAAAGCTTTCCATAAATGCTTATGATGCATGCCATTATGTCATGTTATATATTCTATATTTAGAAATATAACAATGTTAAGTTTAATATGTAAGTGTAGCAAATGAGATAAAGTCTAGTTTAAGCAAGACTTAAACAATAATCATGTTTTACTAAAAACTAAAGTATACACTTTGTCGTTTACAAAACTTAGCAAAGATCGTAAAATATAGATAACGTTTTTAGGCGATATTTGTATTAACGAACTTGAATCATCTTTATCCATACCAGAAGCATCTTTGACATGAGAACCTAAAAAATTGTTAGAAGGAAAAGAAGGAACAACAATGGTTTGTTCATCACTCTTTAAGTCTGAATCTTCATCTGAGGTACCTGCATTGTTAGTTTGAGGATCTTGTGTACCTGCAGATTGGTTAGCTTTGAACCTAGTATAACCTAAAGTATCAGTCAAATAGTCAAGGTCAAACTCCCATTCTTGACCTGCACCCTGCACATTAGGTTTATCCTCAAGATATCTCAGATTAAGTGTTTCTTCTATCGTTTTGGCAGATAAATTATAAACTCTATAGGCTTTACTAAGAGCAGAGTACCCAACTATGAACCCCTCACCAGCCTTCCCTTCAAATTTATCCAATTGATCACTGGTGTTTAAAATGGTCACATGACATCCAAAAGGTTTAAAGTAACTGATGTTAGGAACCTTCCCAGACAAAAGTTCATAAGGTGTTTTATTGTGAGGTCTAGTGATTAAAACCCTGTTTAAAACATAACAAGCAGTGCTAACTTCTTCAGTCCAAAACATGGTAGGTAACTTAGAATCAGCCAACATAGATCTAGCTACTTCTATTAGGGTTCTATTCTTTCTTTCAGCAACTCCATTTTGTTGTGGAGTTCTGGCATTACTATAGTCCCTTTTATTCCCTTTTGACCTACAGAGTTCTATTAGTTAAGCTTTTTTAAACTCTGTCCCATTATCACACCTTATAGCTTTAACCTTTTTATTTAGCTGGTTTTCTATGAGGGCAATAAAGTCCTTAAGAATATAAAAAGTTTCATCCTTAGTACCTAAGAAGAAAACCCAACAAAACCTGCTATAGTCAACTGTAACCACCAGATAATAGTACTTGTGATCAATACTCCTAATGGAAGTGGAACCAAAAAGATCCATATGAAGTAGTTGGAGAGGTTCAGTAATGGTTCTCACAGCAGTGATGGCTTTATAAGAAGCCTTGTGTTGCTTTCCTTTGTTGCAAGCAACACAATTGTGCTCATTTGTGAAGAGTTTGGAAGGAAGCCCTTCGACTAATCCATTCTTTGCCAGCTTGTTGATGGTTTTGAAGTTCACATGATCCATCCTCCTATGCCATTTGGTAGATTCATCCAAGGATGCTTTTGCCACCAAGCAAGCTAAGTCTCCTTCAAGCTGGATATCATTCAAATTGAAACTGTAAAGATTGTGACTTCTTGGAACTTT
>LBNU01021757.1:42943-57402 GCA_014162995.1 Artemisia annua
TTTATGTTAGGATTACCCTTACCTTTTTAAACATTGAGGACAATGTTTATCTTTAGTCTGGGGGGGGTGAATCTTCGATTTGATTGACCTAGCACCTTCACCATTGTCATTTACTTACGCAACCCCGCTTTCCTCAAAAATCCACAAAAATTGAAAAATTTTGAAAAATTCCAAAGAAAAAAATGAGAAAAATTGAAAAAACTATGCAAAAATAGAATAAAAGTTTTGACACCGCGTTTGACTTTCCTACTAGGTAAGAGTGAGAATAAAAATTTTGACTTGATCCGGGCGTGTTGAGCCCTAGCTTGTTCCCTTAACCAAAGATGATCATAAAAGCTTTTGCTAGTTTTGTACACAAGGAGCTACTCTCTTGTCGGCTCCCGTACTTTACTTTATATATGCGTGGCTTGATTATCGGCTAAGCATTCGCGGATCTCATTACTTGAGATTTTAAATTTGCGGAGAACGTGAAATGATAGAGTTTCTTTAGAAGTTAGATGCTAAGCATAGAGTAGTTGGATCTCTTTAAAGCTCATCGAAGGTACTCATGACTTTTTGTTCCCACAAAATTGCTTCACCCCATATCTGTGCAAAATAATTAAGGATGTTAGGTTTAGCCGATGAGTAGTTCTTTTTCTTCTCGAGAGAATCTTTGCTTGGGAAATTGGGTACACATCATGGATACACGCCATTGTATTGAGTTGTATTGTATATCGTTGAATAAGCGTAGTACGCATGAGGTTTCGGAGCTACCCTAAAGCCCGTTGTTATGTATGAGCCAAGGTGCTTCAAGACTTCGGATTGAGATCGGGCCTTGGATCCTACATTCTAACCCTGACAGTTAGCGGTAGGTCTTGGACTGAAACCGTGAAGGTTCGGAGTTGAGAAGTTACTAAGGCAAGAAAGAAAAAAAAGTATCAAGAAAAGAAAAAGAAAAAGAAAAGAAAGAATAAGGATGTATGTTGAAGATTTATGGATTATGAGTTCTAGTGTTAAGACTAAAGTTGGTCGCGCGTGAGGTGCATGTTACGATCCTAGATCGGACGCATGAGGTGCACGTGAAATGTACTCGCCAACTTATGTCTATTTTCGATGTATCCCAAAATCTTTGTATGTATCCAATATCCTTGATGTGGACCACATTTCTTTTGCAAACCTTCTTAAGGGAAGATCGATAACTACTTAGCGTTTGAATTTGGTATCTTTATCGGACTAAAAACTATGAAACGAGATGCTTATGAAAAAATTCATTTCTCTCACAAAAATAAAATAATGAGATACAAAAATAGGAAAATGGGAGCAAGAGGTACACGAGTAACTTCCATGAGTACGTTGGCATCTAATTTGTAATTAAACAATGATCCGTTTTTACGCTTAGTTTGGGAGCTTGTGAAAAATCAGGGACGATGAATTTTATCCAATCGGTCACTTTTCTATGAATCGTGTTCTTGCTCTATGACCATTAATCGTTATTGAAAGATAATGAAAGTCAAGCACACGTCATAAGCTAAAGTAGTGTAATATATGATGTACATAGCCAAAAATGGAAAACCGGGGCGTTTTAGGGAATAAATGATTTCATATCTCTTTTGAACGTTTTGCTACTTTTCAAAGTTAGTAAAGAGAGGTGAGAAATTATTTATCTCTAAAGCGTGACGTGATTACATTGCGTAAGGACACGCAATACCTTAGTCTGGGGGATTTTGATATGTGCTATTTTACACATACTTTTGACCTTAGTTTAAGTGATATAAAGACCAAAAACTAACGTGAAACGCCAAAGATATCGTGTTTTTGTGTTTGTGATCGTGCATGAAAGGATATTGTATAAATTGCATGAAAATCAACCTAAAAGCCTAAAACGAGCACGAGATGTGGAAAAGTGTCACAAAGCCGAGTCAAAGATGAAATCTACTCAAGGAAAGCCCGTGATGACGAGTTTATTTCTTAAAAAGCTCAAGAAGATGAACGATGCGCTTAATCAAACCAGAAAGATATTCATGAGAAGAAGCTTTCCAAAATTGAGCAAGTGAACGTTTTTACATCTTTGAAGACTGGAAATAAACGTCAACACAATGCCTCGAAGTNGTTTTCTGCGAGTATGGGACATGTATCTTGCGAGTATGGGTCTCATGGTTGCGAGTATGATTTCTTGGTTAGGAGTCTTAGCGAGTATGGTTTGCATTTTTTGTAGCGAGTAAGAGTTTTAAGTTAAGTTCTTTTCTTGCGAGTATGGAATTGTGTTTTTGCGAGTATGGTTTGTTTCAAGTTCTTTTCTAGTTTAATTTCGTTTACAAGCCGAGTTAGGCTCTTCTTCTCCTCATCGTTCCATCGAGTGAGGTTTTTATTTTAATTAGATCTAAACGTTACTCTGTCGAATTTTCTTTAAAATCTTTTTAGTGTCGTTTTCTTATATAAGTCTTATGTCTTTTCATTTTTAGTTTCAAACTTTAATTACGTTTAATGTTTACAAGTCTTTTCATTCCTTTATCGCTTTACCTTCTTTAATATGGGTCGTGAGTAGTTTTTAAATCGTGTTTTGCTTAGTGATTCGAATTCGTGAGTTAAGTTAGAGCGTTAAACGTTTGTGATAAATAATCGAAAGATTACTTAGACGTGTGATTTAATTATTCAAAGACAAAACCTTTGGACGATTAATTCACTCGTCTCGAGTTATTATCTCTTCAAAAGATTAATTGACAACTAATCTCGTGAAAGCAAAATAACTCGTCACAAACCTTTACCTCAAGCTTAATGAACTTATTCGCGTCGCTTTGCAAACACATTGTCTCTTAAATTCATTTACCGTTTTCATTTCTTATCGCACTTTAATTACCGCTTTCTTTAATAGCTTTATTACATGTTTCTTTACTGTCTACTTATTTCATGTCGTTTTACCGCTTTACTTTACTTTAATTTGTCATCGTAGTATAAACAAAAACAAAACCTTCTTTTTAAACCTATTCATCTCACATAGCTCACGATCTTGAGTGACGAGATCAGTTCAACCCTCGTTGGGACAACGACTCGAGGTTAAAAGCTTCACCGCTTATTCTGCATCGATCGTATCAATAGATACCAAAGCTTTAGTCTCCTCTGAGTTTGATTCAGTAAGCCTAAATGCAGAGTATCTGGTCTTATCTTCTCCCTTCTTATCTGTGCACTCTCTAGGAAAGTGACCCAGTTGAGTGCACTTGTAGCATCTGACCTTACTCTTATCAAACCTTGTTGCACCACCCTTGTTAAATTGTATCTTCCTTCCAGCTTTCTTCTCAAACCTATTCATCATCACTGAAAGCATGGCCAGTTGCCATTTAATATCCAATTCCTCCAAGTCTAGCTTATCAATTTGGTCAAAGTCTTCATAAGTCAACTGTTGGTGTGGCTCATTAGCCACAAAAGAATGAAGAACCTCTTCCATTACATTCCTAGAATGTGATCTTGGTGTAGCAGAGGAATAGGAGGTACAAGATGAGAAGCTTGGGCTATAATGTGACACCTTAGTGTTAGCACTGGTGGCACTAACAAAGGCTGAATGGGTTGGAGCAGTGGAGTTGAACTAGATCCCCCTTTGATATCAATTTCAAGAGTCTTAAGCTTATTGTACAGGTCATCAAAGCTTAAGTAATCAAGACCACCTTTTGCCTTGAGAGTGATTGATACCTGTGACCAAGAAGGAGGTAATGCTCTCAAGAATTTGATATTGCAATCTTCATTTTCAGGTCTAGCCTGCAACTGGTTTAGCTGGCTCAAAATCTTTTGAAACCTGTCATAACCTTTGTGCAAGCTTTTTGATTCAGAAATCTAGAACTCCTGAAACTCCTGCTTGAGCATAGACTTTCTCATCTTCTTCGACTCATCATTGCCTCTAAATTTGGCTTTAACAGCTAGCCAGATGTCTCTAGCATCATCAAGATGATGAAAATCAACCATATGATCTTCTGGGAGTGATTGAAGAAGCAGTGTTCTTGCTTTTGTTTCTCTTTGGACAGCAATTTGTTCTTCTGCAGAGACAGGAGGAAGAATGATGATGTTGCCCATGGAATCTCTTCCTGTTTTCTTCTTACCGTTGCCATTCAGGATGATCTCCCAGAGATGATGATCACTATTGGAGATCCAGTACTCTATCTTCATCCTCCAGATCTCATACTCATCCTTTTTGAGGTAAGGAAATTTAGCATTGCTATTTGAGACAGAGGTTGTGACAACTTGTTGGACAGTCTGAGATGGTGGTTTGTCATTGTTGACAGAAGAATCATCTGCTTCACTGTTTGTCATTGTGTAAAGGTTTATGAGGGTGTTTTAGAGATTTGGTGAAAAGGTTCTTCTTGTACAGAGACTCTCTTGTGGCTCTGATACCACTTGTAGGTCCAGACCTTGATAGATCTTTGAGCTTAATGAACAAGGAATGGAATGCTTATGTAAACAGAAACAAACTATATATAAGAGACTCTAATATTCTTATGCCTACGCGGAATATACACACAAGAACACAAGAAGAATAACAATAAAACTCTTGATCCTCTATGGATCTATATTACTATTAAATTGTCTGTCTAAGACTTACAAAGTTCATAGCCGTGAGTTTCTTTTATACTACAAGAAACCCTAATTCGGCATTCATTACAGAACGTGTAAGAAGATATGCAAGATCACTTCCTAAAATAACTAAAACATATCTCTTTCTCTACAAGACATTCTAAACATATACGGGTTGACTATTTCTATGACCCGCAGAAATAAAACTAACAGCAGAAACAAACTCTGCTAACAACAGAAACCGTACCAGCAGGAACTACATACCTGCCAGCAGGAACCACTACTGCACTAACAGCAGTAATGAACTATAATACTATTTATTAATTCCTGACAATTGTATAATTTAATTTTGATTTTCGTGTGTTTACTACTTTCACTATTACTTTTATATCTGAAGTTTTGAAAAGTAAAGAAATATTATTCGGAAAAATTGTGATAGTAAAGTTGTTAAATTTTACACAATTTATAATAGTTAAAAAAAATCGAAAAAATTAGAAAAGAAAAAGAAAGAGGAAAAGTTGGAAATTTATTTAACCAACTATTATAAAGTTTTGTATTAAGTGGTTGATATCGCCACTATTTGTTGTTGTAATATATTTATGGATTGAAGGGGAGTCGGCCGTTATGGGAACGCCAACTAAGGTTTGTTCTTTGTTTAAGATTTTATTGAGTATAATTCGTGTCTACCTAAAGCGTGAGTTACATGAGTCAAAAGCGTGAGTTATTCAATAATATGAGTCTTATTCATGGGATGGTTAGGAAGTGATTAACCACACATTAGGAATTAATCTATTTATTTTGTATTTTTTATTTTACACCAATTTTTTCCCAACTATTATCCATACCCAACTGTATTGCTTTATTCGTTGTTAGCTTTCGAGCATCCGAATATAATGATGGCTAAGTAAGAATGTAGAATGTATGAATAAGGTAGTGACCATTTGAGTATTAGACTAATTGACTAACGCGCTAGCGATCTAGTTTGTAACTTGGTGACAATCCGTTAAGCGAATAACGTGCTAGCGATCCAAGGAGAGGCGTCGAGGACTCACGCTAGCGATCTACTAAGTTTATGCAGGAAACGTTTGTGCAAAGCTAGGTTTAACCCTTAAGCCTCAACCCTTTTTACCGCTTTAGACTTGTTACTCCTTAGCTTTAGTGGAGGAGATGCGTATGTTTACCAAGCCTATGATAGAATATTCGTCACGACCGAGCAACTAAACGATTTAGATTTGTTTTTGATATTGAAAATTTTATTTTGTTTCTACTTCGTTTAGTGTTTGGTTGTGTGATTATGATAAAACGAATAAGTGCTTAATGATAAAAATACATCCTAATATCTTTAGGATACTATTTCATAAATTCAATCTAAGGTTTACTTAAGGACAAGTAAAGTTCAAGTGGGGGGATATTTGATGACATCAAATAAGTACATTATATTGACATCATCTATCCTATTCAATTGACTTGTTTTGTTATATTATGTATGAGAATTGGTACTTGATTGTTTACTTTAGTGATTCTCAGGTAAAAACAAGCAATTGGTGAAACTTGGTGATTTTGGACTGGAACAAATTAATCAAGATGGAAAAGTCTACTGAAATCATGGAGATACGCCGCATCATTCGAGATAGATGCGTCGTACAATCATACTTAGATGAATTCGAAGACCATTCCCTGACTTTGAAGAATGCGCCGCATGTGATTCTATCATGTGCCGCATATGAAACTTTGGTCAACGAAGAAGATCCAACTTGTTTTACTCCAGATACGCCGCATCACAATATTGCCATACAGCGTATTACTATCAAGACTTCACCAAATACAATAGACGCTGAAGGACATGCGCCGCATAGAGATTCAAGTTACGTTGCATCTGAAGACGGTGTACGAATATTCTAGAATATAATAATCTTGGACCCCACGCGTAGTTACCTCAATGCGCCGCATCTAATTAGTTGATGCGCCGCATCGTGCCCTCAGACAGAAACTATAAATACACCATCATAACCTACGAATTTTGTGTACAACCAAACCCTAAGGAAATGAATTCAGGCGAAAAAGCAACACATGACACACCCCAAAGGAAGATCTTAGAGTAGTAAGAAGGTCTTGTATGTGTATAATTCATTAACTAGTTTTTGTTTTATTGTATTAGTAAACTTTAATCCATCAGGATTGATGGGCTTGTGGCCACCATACTGCTCCCCTTAAAATTGCTTTCTCATCGATTAAAGTTTAGATGATGCTTTTTTGGTTATTTTTATATGTGCTTTGATAACCTCTGTGTCTAGCTGTGTTTTGCTTGGGCTGCCATACTCGCTTCGCACTTACTTATCTAGTGTCTAGAAAGTGAAATAGGCATAAGTGATCATTAAGGGTTTACTCGCCTATACTTAAGATCCAACGAGATAGATAAGATTACGATATTCATCATATAAAACTAGCAATAAAACAAGTGAAAAACTACTTAATCATAGGACAGGCCTTCTATCTGTATCTATTATTTATTTGTGTACGAGTTTGCCATTCGCTGATTTGTTCTCATTAGTTTTACTTTTCTGTTTAATCTACCAAACTGTGCTAGTCTCTCAGACTAAACCCCTCTTGCGTTAGATTAGGTTGTAAAACTAACTTAAAATATTAAAATACTGATTAGGTTAACTAGATATTACGTTCCACTCTTAGGGATCGACACTCTGCTTACCACTATCTTCATACTGATCGGGTACACTGCTCGTTAGTGTGTGTGTTATAGGATAAGTCGGCAAAATATAAATTTAAAACTTGAATAGGCAAAAACACTTCTATACTACACATGACACAACACGCATCAGAAAACGTCCAAAAAAACCTGCTACGGAACTACCGAGCAGGGGCAAAAATATGATAAGTAGATACATAATTTTGAGTGTAATCAGACAACCAAAATCAGAATGACAGAGCGGCCTGTGATTCAGGATTGATCGACGCCTCAGGAACGCCCTACCGAATGAATGAGTCATAAGGATCACCATTTCCCCCTTTAACTTCTCTTACCACTCACATATCATAAAAGGAAAATGATTTGCGCACTCAATTTTTAGATTGGGACACTGAATCATATGCATTAAACTGTTGTACTGTATATACACATTGCTTTAACCGGTTGTATAAATGAGTGTGTGCAAATCAAAACATAATTTGTCACATCCAAAAACCCCTCACTAATCACTCAAGCCAAAACCCTACTTTTGAATCCCATTATACCAAATTAAAACACAAACTTAACACAAAAACAAATAAAAAATATAAAATTCAAAAAGCTGCTTTTGGCGCAAGTGAGTGGCATCTCTCACTCAACTCAATGGCGCAACTCAATGGCGCAAGGAAGAGGGGGAGGGGGTATGGTGGTTTGGCTTTGGCTCAAGGCAAAGATATGCCACGTGAGATTGGCCCGACTCAAATGTGACTGCACCACCGAGGCCTCTTAGTGGAGAAAAATTGGAATATTGGAATTTGACAAATCAGCGAGTCATGTCCCAATCAAGATGCTATCTAGAAACGTTTTTTTTTCAACGTATACGGAATAGTTTTTTTGACTTGGTCATTTATAATGTGACAGCTTGCTTTAAATATGTAGGCATATTAGCAACTGAAATTTTATACCACATAGATTAGATCCAAACAACTTAACCAATCCTTAGTCACCAAAATGAGTGCGAAATGGTTTTTACCACTTTTGCACAAACAAGCTATACCATATCTTTTTGTACTTTTGGCAGCGTTTAGTAACGTCACTAACACTACAACAGCCGAGAACACCACAACCGCACCTGTTGGTGATCGTGAGGCATTGCTCGCTATCAAATCCATGATTACAGATGACCCACAAGGTCACATGACCTCATGGAATGACTCGAGCATGGACTTCTGCCAGTGGCAAGGTGTTACTTGCAGCCCACGTCACCAAAGAGTTACCATTTTAGATCTTTCATCTCGAGGCTTGCGTGGTTCGTTGTCTCCATTTATTGGACATCTAAGCTTCCTCAAGATGATTCACCTCCACAACAATTCATTTTCAGGCGAAATTCCTAATGAAGTTGGCCGTCTGTTTAGATTACAATACCTACGTCTTAGTAACAACTCTTTTGAAGGAAACATTCCGGAAACAGTAGCCAATTGCACCAACCTCCAAGTCCTTCTCTTGGGTTACAATAAGCTAGTTGGTAGGATTCCAGAGAGGATTGGTTCATTGTCCATGCTAGACACACTCATGGTTCATGAAAACGTTTTAGAAGGTGGGATTCCACGGTTCATCGGGAATCTTACATTGCTTGAAACTCTTTCGTTTTTTAACTGTAGACTCGGGGGAAACATTCCTGACTTCTTCCAACGATTGAATAGGCTGACACGAATTGCCCTGCATGGAAATAACCTTGTTGGTAACATCCCACCATCTCTTTATAATCTTACCTTATTAGAAAGACTTATTCTTGATAATAATTCTCTCACGGGTAGACTACCCACGAACCTAGGTGTGATTCAGCCTCGTCTTGTTGTACTTTCTTTGGCCGATAACCAATTAACAGGGCCCCTTCCAACATCAATTCTTAGTTCTCCACAAATATCAGTCCTAGATGTAGCTAGAAACAGCTTATCTGGAAAACTAATCATCACTTCTCGCAATTCTTGTAATTTTCGTGTCATATCATTAAGCTCAAATAGTTTTGGAAGTGGGGACGATGATGAACTGGAGTTTATAGATGATTTATCGCTTTGCAGAGAGTTAGGAATCTTAGATCTCGGTTTCAATCAGTTGAGAGGCTTTGTGCCTCAGTCACTAGGAAATTTGTCAAATTCATTATATTCTCTTAGCCTTGCTTCCAATGGTTTTCTTGGTAGTCTTCCTTCATCTGTTGGCAATCTTTCTGGTCTAACTTTTCTAGACGTGTCTAGTAATCAACTCACCGGTTCTCTTCCGGCCACCATCAGTAATCTTGAAAGTTTACGCAGGCTATATGTTCAAAATAATACTTTCTCTGGAATTATTCCTGATTCATTTGGAAATCTTTCATTGATTCTTGAACTTGACCTGAGTTTCAACGGATTAACTGGTACCATACCATTAAGTTT
The DNA here is from genome assembly GCA_014162995.1 of Artemisia annua. NCBI lineage: Eukaryota > Viridiplantae > Streptophyta > Magnoliopsida > Asterales > Asteraceae > Artemisia > Artemisia annua. Next base: position 52,598 of record LBNU01021757.1, read on the forward strand.
AGGAAACTGTCAGAGGTTGATAAGGTTAAACCTGGAGCGAAATAGCCTTACTGGATTCATACCTATGGAAATTTTCCAGCTCACATCACTAGCCATAAGCCTAAATTTGGGTAGTAACCAGTTGTCAGGTCAAATTCCCACAAATGTTGGAAACCTTAAGAGCTTAACCGAAATTATTCTGGCAAACAATCGCTTGTCAGGTGAGCTTCCGAGCGGCCTTGGAAGCTCTAGCAGCCTTTTGAATCTAAATGTGAGCCACAACTTCTTTTCTGGATCTCTTCCAACATCATTAGTATCTTTACGAGGCCTTGAAAACCTTGATGTTTCAAGTAACAACTTCACTGGAAAGATTCCAAGTTACTTGGAAGGAATTCTATTGGAGACTCTGAACATATCATTCAACGATTTTGATGGAGAGGTTCCGAGAGAAGGAGTGTTTTCCAACGCAACTGCCGTGTCAATTGTAGGCAACAGTCGGCTTTGTGGCGGTGTACCTGAATTTCGTTTACCTAAATGCAGAAATAGTAACAGTGATAAAGGGTTGAGTCTTGCAGTTATCTTAGTAATTTGCATAGTTTCAGTTCTGCTTTTCGTAGCAGCCATGGTGTTGTTTTTCGTTTGCTATAGACGAAAAAGGGTAGTAGAAGATGATCCACCAGAGTGTTTATCCAGGGAGTCACTTGTTCAGGTTTCTTACGAAATGCTTCACAAAGCAACCGATGGGTTTGCCACCAAAAATTTCATCGGTGAGGGTAGCTTTTCATCTGTTTATAAAGGATGCCCGAATGCAGATGGTGTAATTGTTGCTATTAAAGTTCTAAACCTCCAACGTCATGGTGGTTCCAAGAGTTTCATCTCTGAGTGCGCGGCACTGAGAAATACCCGACATAGAAACCTAACAAAGGTCATAACTTGTTGCAGTGGCCTCGACATCCAAGGAAACGAATTCAAAGCCATAGTTTATGAGTTCATGCCTAATGGAAGCTTAGACCGATGGTTGCATAATGTGGACAGTGAGTTCCCTCAACTCACTCTGCTTCAAAGAGTGTGTATAGCATTGGATGTGGCCAATGCGCTTGATTATCTTCATCATCATGCCGGAAAGACTATTGTTCACTGTGATTTGAAACCAAGCAACATTCTTCTTGATGAAGATTTGGTTGCACATGTTGGTGATTTTGGGCTGTCAAAGATTCTTCAATCTGAGCAACAAAATAGACATCATAGCAGCTCGGCTGGTGTTAGAGGAACCATCGGGTATGCTGCTCCAGGTATGCAGCTCTGAAAGCTTTCGTATCACTTTATTTAAATTGTCACATATATAAATTTTTAATAATTAAAGATTCTATTGCAGAATATGGGCTTGGGAGCAAAGTGTCGAGAAGCGGAGATATGTATAGTTTTGGTATTTTGTTGCTAGAGATGATTACAGGTAAGAAACCTACTGACATAATGTTTGGAGAAGGGCTCAGTCTGCACAATTACGCTAAGGCAGCAATGAGTGATGGTGGACATGGGATTGTTGACCCAGCGCTTTTGAACGATGATGGGAAGCTTGCACCAAGTACCAACAAGGAAGGTACAGAAGAAACAACGGGTTACATGAATAAAGAAATGTGTTTGCGTTTGCTGCTGCAAATGGGAGTCTCATGTTCCATGGAGTCGCCACATTACAGAATGGACACGGCCAGTGTTGTCCAAGAGCTGCAATTGATAAAAGATGCCATTTCAGGAAATACTACTGTTTCTATACCCTCTGTTTAAACTTCTGAACAAAAATCATAGATGTAAGAACTTATTTCGAATGCCTTGGATAAAATTTTAGACAGTGTATCGGCTGAGTATGAAAATATATATGTTTGGTATATTTGACATGTAAATTTTTTGTTTTTTGTATAATTGTAACGCAGTAAGTTATGTATGAGGAATTGCAACTCAGATAAGGATCCATATTTTGATAAATTCTTGTGTTAATCATTCGGAAAATATTCAAAGAGGATTCAGAAGTGTTCTTGCAAAAGTTTCGGCCAGGTATATAGTTCAACAAAAGAATAACTACTATAAACACATATGTAACATACCAGCATCAAAAGGACCTAAACAAATTTTTTAATCCTATCATTTTGTGTATACTACAAGAGAACAATCTACCTTTATTGCTTATAATCATCCACAATTAATAGAACAAATTCAGTGGGTTGCCATTTTCGCTGCACGAAGTAATGAATGAGTGAACCTTAGCTAGCTTCTAAAGTTACCTGATTCATTTGATTTAAGTGCCAAATTAAATCTTCCTTTTTCCCTCTCTTATATGTGATGCATTACCCTTCTATTTCATAGTGTATAAACCATCTTTTGTTAAAGTGCGTAATATGAGTACAACGGATAGAGTGATTTAATAATCCAAGTAATGCTTTCTTCCCAAACTTCGTAATTTATGCCTAGCATTTTGTTATTTCCTTCCGGCCAGTTACCAGAAACCATGGCATATATTATTTTGTTTTTAACACATTCAGTGGTGTCTGGGTCATCTTTTAGAAAGTTTATACACTTATTTTATATATAAGCCTACTGAATGGCTTTTATGTAAAACCTTTGTTAACTATTTTTTTGCTTTGTGCAATATCAAAATTTACTTCAACTAAGCTAATACAACACCCCCTAAAACCTTATATACCTCATATCACTATAGATATTAGAACATAACTTTGCATTATTTTGTTTTAATTTTCTTTGAATTGCAACTAACAATATCACAATATATATACAACAAATTTATCTCACATGTTCTAAGCAGTACCTGTACCATACGTGAACTAACAACCATTTCGTTGGGAGCTTCTCACACAACAAGAGTATCATTGGGACACAATACCATGTTGACTTTGCATTAAGGGCCCGTTTGGTTTGTAGATGGGTTTATAATCAAGATTTGAATTTAGATTAAGATTTGTATTTAATATAGGTTTATATTAAATAAGGAGAGAGAAAAATTGAATAAAAAAATGTAATTTTATACTCCCTCCGCCCATATTTATAGTCCACGCTTCCTTTTCGGGTTGTCTCAAAATAATTGTCTACTTTCCTTATTAAGTAAAAACTAGAGAATCTAGTGAATGAATATTCTATTTTAGTGGTTGAAAATTAAAATGCCCCTACTTTTATTAAACTTTGTGATTTCTCTACCATGACAATAATTTTGGGACGGATGGAGTAATTAGAAGAAAAAAAGAAGTCAAAAGAGAGAAGAGTGTAGGATAGGCCCACAAAAACTTGAAAGATGTAGAAAAGTAAGGGGGTAGCATGGGGTTTGGCGATGGTGGAGTATTGAGGTTTGAACCCGAATTTTAAAATCCATAATTCATACCAAACAATGGTTTTAAGCCTTCTTTGAGTCCAAATTCATAAATAACCACCTACCAAAGGGCCCTAATTATATGTGATAAAGATGGTATAGCTTTATCTATGGCTGTGAATGTGAGGTACTTCAAAAACCAGTCAAACACCGGTGTCCCTGTTATTTAATAAGTTAGAAATATGTCAATTGTCACTTAGGTTAAAGTCATATTTGACTAATTGGCTTGTCTTGTATAGTTTACTTGGCAGAAAAGTGGACCCAAGTTTCTTCAACTAAATTGACTTTGTTCGTTTTTTGATCTAATTGGAGTTGTCCGAATGTGAGATCCTTTTGTTTTTGGTTTGCAACTTAATACTTCAAATATCTTTGTTCTATTATTACGACATATAATAAACTAGTTATAATGCCAGCGCACGCGCGGGGTGTTTGCTAAATTTTTTAATAATATATTTTTATTGTTTAAACATATAACGCACAGGTTTCTTACTTTTTTTGTTTTTTATGTATTTTCATTAACCTTATTAATAATCAATGATATTTTTGTTCAATGTTCTAAAAGGCGTGAGGCGTGGCGTGGCGGCACAGCCACGCCTCAAGCCTTACGCGGCTTTGCGAAGCCTTGGCGTTTCTTAAGGCCTGCTTAAGGCGGCAACAAAATATTTATAAATTTATGTATTTATAATTTTATAAGAGGAATTTCAAATACTAAAGCCCAAATCCCAAATAGCCAGGCCCAAATACGAGGCCTGATAAGACGAAAAGTGTTACGGTTTTAAGGGGTCATTTAAGCCCTAAATCGTATTTATTTGATCAAATATTGCCCTAAATCGTTACTTTTGTCATTTTAGGTAGTTTTAAGAAGAATTCTAGAAAACATGCATATTTGGACGTTTTTGGAGCATAAAAGTGAAGAAAACAGATCCCGGGAAGTAAATAATATGGGTGATTCTCCAATAAGTGTGGTGTGTTAGATAAGGTTTAATTAAGAGACTGATCTTGGAAAATACGGCGTATTGATCTTCTTAGGCTTATTGATTAGAAGTAATCACATCGCGTATTTTGTAGTTGGGGATCCGGTAGGTCTTTTTTTTTAAGCAAAAATAACATATCCAAGCCAACTCCCTCTATAGTCGTGTAAACACGTGCTGTGAATCGTTTAACTCTCTTAAGTCAGAGAAACATTGGGTGTTATCGAGTAAGCTATACTAGGCTATTAGGGTAGTATTTACCTCATGAGCCACGGTTTACAATCCTACTGGTTATGTAGTGCATGGGCAGTATAGGGGAGATTAAGAGCTCATAGAATTGGAGAGAGATATGTATTGCACATCCAGTGAGTCATTAGGATATACACCCGTCCACTTAACACACTAAGGTTTACAGTGCATTAGGTGAATCTTGATAGCTAGCAAGGTACAATACATCATAGGTAGACATGCTTCACTGT